>JAIKVD010000151.1:0-29242 GCA_024679075.1 Phytophthora uliginosa | reverse complement strand
AGGCGAGAGCGGCATCATCCGCGTCGCCCCGGCGTAGTGCTGGACCAGAGGCGCATCGGCCGCTCCTGACAGCAGCAGCTGCACTTGTGTCTGCAGGCGCTGGATATCGCGCTTCTGCTTGTCCACAACACTCGCGAGCTCGTCAGCGCGAGCTGCGTTGTGACGGCCGCGCTCAAGACGACCAAACGGAAGTAGCGGGGAGTTGCTGCGGATCGCAGAAGGGCTGCTACTGGGGGTGCGCTGCCGTCGCTGCTGCTTCGACGGGGTGGCCCGCCCTGTGTGCAGCGGTGCAAGACTGACAGGGCCGCTGCTCCCTGATGGAACGTCAAGCGGGAGATTAAGTTGCGGTGCTTGAGACGGCGAGGAAGGGCGTGTGTGGAGCTGTGGGCTTGAACGGCTGAGCTGTGGCGGCGACAAGAGCTGGAGGGCTCTCGAGGAATCGAACCCGATGCCTCTTTCGCCATCGCCACTGCTAACACCACCTCCCGCGATGTACAACGACCGCTTAAGGTCGCGGATCTGGATTTGCAGCAGCTTGTTCTCTTTGCGTAGTCGGTTGCATTCATCAATTAGCATGCTGCCTTCAGCCACGGAATCGCGACGAACTCGGTCGGCCTGGGTCTTCGCATGGTCTAACGCGGTTCGCAGAGTCTGGATAGTACGACTCATGTAATCCATTTGCTTGACCGACTCATCCACAGACTGCTTGCAGTCGTAGCCCAGCGCTTCGTCCGATACAACAGATGCAACGCTCTTTGGGGTTGCAGCCGTAGTCGATACCTGCTGCTTTTGGTGCGCGCTCGTTGCTTTGGCGTGCAATGTCGTGACAGTTTTTGCTGGAGAATAAAACCCACCGCCACCGGGAGAGGATGGCGTAGTAGTGGTGTTTCCTGGAGTATTGTTGTTACCAGAAAGAATCGCTCGAGGGGGTTTCTTGTGCAGCGTTTCCCCCATAACGTATATCTTGTAGGCATCTTTCACTGCGCTCTCCAAGTCCTTGTAATTTGTGAACTGAGCAAGACGACTAAACTCGCGAGTCATTTCACCGACCGAGTATTCTTTCTTCAGCGAACTTTGGCGCAGCGCCTTGACTTCATGCAGTAGGGTGCGGATTTTAGCGTCCTTGTTCTCCATTTCCTGCTGGGCTTCTGCCTTAGCTCGAAACTCGTCGGCTAGCTCGTTCTGCATTTCGCTTATCTTTGATTCCAGCGCGTGTAGATGCTCCTGCATAGGAACTTGCTCCGTTTCCAGTCCATCGATACGATGCGACAGAACGGAACGAAAGTTTTCGAGCACGCGATTCTCCGACTTTAGTCCATTGATCGCTCTCTCCTTTTCGTGACTCGAACTGCGGCAAACCTCGAAATGACGCTCATAATTTGCCAAAGTTGTCTCGAGGCGCGCTAACTTGGCACGCTCGGTTGATAGAAGCACATCTCGCGCATGCGACGAAGCCTTTAGCTCTTGCATCTTTTTCCGAAGAGACTCGAGTTTAGTATTGGCAGCACTCACTTGCCCTTGTTTCACAGCTGTGTTTTGGCGCTCGTTTTCCAATTGCGCCGCAAACTCAACGCGCATTTTCTGCATCTCCTGCTCGTAGTCAGTTTCTTCCTGACGCAGGACTTCCTCAAACTTGACGTGGTTGTATTTGAGATCTTCATGCAGTCTCTTGATGATCTCGTTCTGCTCCTTCGCTCGTGTGTACGCCGACTTGCGTTCTGCGTGCAAAGTGCCTCGGCTTTGGCTGTCTTGGGCTTCTACCAGAGCTTCGCATCGCTGTCGCGTTTGTTCTAGCATCTCGGATAGTGCATCGTATCGAGCTAGCTCCTGTGCGAGCTTACGCTCGTACTGGTTTTCAAGCTCTTGAGTCATCTTGACATGGTGTGCTTCAAGCTGAGTCAACTCTTCGGTGTGTTTCCGCGTAGCTAATTGGTGACGAGCTTCCAATTCCTCGTAGCGCACTCGTTCTTGGACCACAAGATGTTCGGACTCCTCCTTCAAAACATGCAACCGATTGATCCACTCGTTCTCTTTCCGGTGCAACGCAAACTCCACGTCCGCTTTCACTTGATCATGCCGTTGCTGCCACTCAAGCACCTCCGCGCGTCGCTCCTCAAGGTCTTCACGAGCTACGAGCACAGCGTCTGTGTAGGACGCACCGACTTTTCTTCGTTCAGGAGAAGCTGAGGACATGGGTCTAGCTGTCGAAACCCTTGTTCTTGATGTAGTAGTTCCGGTTCGAGAAGTGTCGTTGTGGGCTTGCTGGAGCAGCCCACCATTCAGGATTTTGAATATACCGACACTGCCGTCTTCTGCACAAGTGATGAGCTGTTCGTTGTCTTCTGTCATGCGCAGGTGCAGTATACCCTCCGCATGCGCAAAATATTCGCAGATTCCTTTGTTTGTAAGCGGCCATGGGTATACAAGGATACTACCTGCTTTAGTTCCAGCAAAAAGCCGTTTGCAGTCCTTCATCAAAGCCATGGAAGTGATGACCATGCCTGTCGGCAAGTCAAAACTTTTTGACTCTTCGCCCGCCGTAATCTCGCGGATCTTACCATCGCTACCGGATGCCACTACAACACTCGGGTCATTCCTGTCCACTGCGAATGCTGCGTACTGACACTGCTTTACCACATGCTGCATTTCTTCACTCCGCGATCCTGTGCTAATATCCCAGCGATAGATTGCGCCCTCGTGGCCTGCCGAATAGAGATAGCTGTCGTCGCGACTCCAGCTCAGGCACCGTACAGCTCCGATATGGCCGGAAAATGTGTGTGCAGCCTCGAAGGTGTACGTTCTGAAGGTGGTGACTGTGAGCCCCGAGGCGCAGGCAAAAAGGTGACCACCATGTGCATATCGCACGAAGCGACACGCTTTGATTGCAAGCTCTTTAACCTGCCTGAGACTTTCTTGTAAAAGTTGGTAGATACGAACTCGCTCCTTAAAGGCCACAACGAGTTGGAACCCGGATGGATGGACTGCAACTGTGGTTGGTTCCTCCGGGCAATGATGGAGGAGTTCGTAGTGATGCAGCTCGAAATTCCATACGCGCACGGTCTTATCTGTGCCACAAGTCACAACAATGGGGCGCTGTATGCATACATCCACTTGTAGAACGGGACCTAGTTGATGACCCTGCATGAGTCGACACGGAAAACGTGTTAGCCTTGCTTTAGACCCCCTCGTATGTGCAAGCTTACATGACGGATAAACTCGCGGTATTCGATTTTGTCCTCTTGCTCGGTATCAATGGCACTCATCGAAAACGTGATCAACTCTCGGCTTTTCGAGCAAGCCACGATAGTTTCCGAGTTTGGTGAGATAGTGATGCAGTCAAACGCGATGTCACCGACGGAGACGGAACGCACAAACGGAAACGGATCCTTCGCGTCGTCCTGGGGACAAAGAAACATTAAGTCCTAATGAGACATTGGTCTAACACAGGCTTCTGTCTACCAAGTACTCACCGATGCTTCATAAATACTGAAGAAGCCGGCGGAACCACCAAGGACGAAACCCTTGCCATGAGCGGTGACGCACTCCATACGCACGTGAGATGGCTGGTGGCATCGAGATGAATGAATGAGATCAGCGCTACACCCATCGAGAGTGATTCGAAAGCAAAGCAGTAATCCACGCTCCGACAGAGCGATCATATGCTCTTTTAACCAAGTATGATCCGCAAAATGCTCTTGGTCCTTGAGCTGCGGTAGAAAATTAGAGATCTTAAAATCATTATTCGTCCAGACCCAGTATTTAAGCGTTGTCGGTCCTGAGACCGAAATGAAGTTGGCGTTGGTTGGACTAATATGAATACGCGACCCGCGACTTGGGCATTTGCATGAAGCCACAAGCTTCGCATTGCTGACCTTCCAATATGTCACAGTATGCGCTGGTGCGTCCTCGAGGACCGCCAGAAATTTGTTGTCCACCGAGAAGCTGCACGATACTACATTTGAATTCACCGGAAGCGGTAAATTTCGCACGCGAGTCTTTGAATTCAGTTTGTAAATGGCAATGGAGCGAGCTTCTTGATCTCGTAGCTGGGGCTGAATTGTTATGCTTGAAGCACCCGAACCCTTTAAAGATGAAGATGTATGCGAGGGTATCGACACCGGAGATGCAGTTGTAGCGCTGGTCGCGCTATTTACCGCCGGAGGTATGACGCAGTGGTATACTTCAGCCACCGCCAAGAGCTCACGGTTCGGCGAGAGTTGAAAGCTTTGGATGAACTTGGTATGCCGAACATGATGGAAAAAATCCATCGCACGGTTTTCTAGATTGTAGAGAGCTAAATGGTGTGCCACCGGGTAAATCACCATATACTCGCTCGCAAAGTCAATGACTGTACGGCCGCAGGACCGAAATCCCAGTGCATATCTACACATACATCAGTCGTTAGTTATCAGATCGGTATTTTGCTTCACAGCTGACAAAACCTACGTGGGTTTGAGGTGCAGACTCGCTTCCTTGTCTTCTTCGGCGTTTGTGTATAGATCCACGTTCTGGGGCGGAATAATTGGCGTAACATCCTCCTCGGGGGACTCTGCTACTTCGCCGTCGTCGTTGTTTACCTCGGCATCCGTTGCTTCATCCATTAGGTGCACTCGAGTATTCACCACAACTTCGTCGTGCACAATAGCCCTTGCAATAACGAGCTGATACTATCTACAGCCACGGCATGCTTTATCGTAAAGACAGGGGGAAGAATCCTCGTCCATTCTGGGCGGTGGTTATGGGGGCGGCGTTTCGTAACTGTTCTCTCTCGCTCAATGCAAGGTGCAGCGAGTGGAAGGCTTCCCAGGCGTCGTGCTGAGCATTTTACCTCACAGGACGGTAGCCGTCCCGATGCTTGGTGGGATTTTCCACAAGCGCAAGAAGAGCCAAGAGCTGCGGTCACCGTCGCTACAAGACCTCAAGAAGTGCGTGCGTTAACCAGGTGGCTCTGCTTGGCGTGCGATTCTGACGAATGGTGTGGTTGTTATGCAGGTTTCGAGACGCCTACGCCAAGTATGCAGAGCTCCGCCAAGTGGACCCCCCTCCGTGCTTTGAAAAGGTGCAGTAGACTACGAAATGATGCCGTTCTACGTTGATCGTTGACACCTGCTGCTTGCAGAGCATTTACAAAGCCATTGCTGGACAAAAGGAGTTGCACACTGTGGAATTTAGACAGGAAGATATCACGGACCCGCAGATGATTGCTTTGGCGGAAACTCTACTTGAGATGCCGATCGTGTCATCTCTTGATCTGCGTGACAACCGCATAACTGATGATGTGCGTTTGGAGCACTATAGCTCACCTACGGCTGTGCACGATCTCTCACATGACTTTGCTGCTTACTGAAAAATATACAGGGGGCGAAGGCGTTGCTGGAAGTTCTTCGTTTGCAGATAATTGCAGCCAAGACTCCGCCCACAATTGATCCTCGAACGAAGCGACCACTGTACCCGCCGCTGCCCGAATACACACGGTACGTGACGAATGTTAATCTGAAGGGCAACGAGGTTTCGGCATCCGTCTTGCAAGAGCTGTCGCAGTACATGGATGTTTTAAGGCGAGAAGACAAGCGATTGGAGATTCGAGCAGCACTGAACCGCATAGATCGCAATAGCGACGGTGGTATCGACGAGGAGGAGTTCAAAGGTGTGCTCAAGCTACTGACGACGTCCACGCCAACAAAAAAGGAAATCCGAGCATTTATGCAGCAACACACGTTATCCACAGACAGCACACAAAACGCTGTCAACCTAGAAAAAGTTCTACTTGCGAAATGTGCGATATCACCTTCGAGACACTCAGCCTGTCCGCCATGGGAAGCGTTAGTTCAGGAGCGACATGCCATTCTGGGAGCATCCCGCATGGCACCGACGATGATGTCCACTGCTATAGAGTTTCATGATCTCCCATCGTCGAAAGCACAACCCAGTCGCCCAAGCCTCACAGCTTCTGACATTGGTATGGCACCCGGAAATACCGACCCATTCTTCCACAGTAACAGTGCATCCGACCTATCTCCGTTATCATCGCCATCGACTCAAGCTACTGTTGCTCCGATTGATATGGCGAATGCACTGCCAAAGCCCCAACCAGCCCCCGTGGCGAATGCTTCAGTAGCTGCTCTACAACAACCCCAAGCCGGTGCAAAGGTCCCTGAATTAAAAAGCGCAACGTATCCACCGCCAGAGCTGCCATCCACTTTCACAAAGCCTCCACCAGTACCGATACTCCCCCTAGCTTCAGTTATCCAGCACCCAGTAAGTCCCAGCCCACGCTCTGCTCGATCAAGTGTCGATGACGAGGGACAGCGAATTCCGTCGCTGGTACGGGACGGAGGACCAAATTCTATTGTCTCTGCACCATCGTCACCCCAAGACTCCGACATAAGCGATAGTATGAGCGTTGTTTCTTCGGCATTTGGAGGAACCGTCTCGCAGCGTGTTACGGACGATCATGAACCTATCGGTGTGCCAGAACGTAAAATTCATGCAACGTCAGGCATAATCCCCGCCTCAACAAGTCTCGACTCGCCTCGCTGGCAGAGCGAACATTTCTCAACGGAGGACGAGGAGGGAATACGGAGCAGAGGTCCTGCTGGTGCCCGAGAAGAAGTTGATGCGTTTAATGCTGGTGATGTAGATGATGAAGTCCGTTCGGCTTATAGCCACAGGGGTCCAAAATCTCTGATTACTTCTGGAAGCAGCAGTCACCAACTCAGCGATGGCAAAAGTGTGTCCGCTCCATCTCGTCGGGAAGCTAGCTTTTCTGGAAATGAAACCCCAAGAGAATTGACGACAGCAAAAGAAAGCGAATATTCCAGCGGTGGGCAAGATGAAAAACGATTTCTGCCTGGAAGTGTTGTTTCTACACCACGGTTTGATGATTTGTCCTCACTAGTTTATCGAGGAGCCGATGAAGTGGGACGTTCCACAGAGAATATGAGACCTTCTTTTGATCAACCTGAAGAAGACGAAGAGGTCGAAGAACGCATTGACTCGCTGGTGTTTGACGTAATCAAAGACGGCAAAGAGAGATATGTGGGGAAACTTATTCATTCCGAGTTCAGAAGTGGGCTACCAGTAAAAGATTTTCCAGCCGAGCTCCCATTCCGAAACTTGCTAGCACTACTTCTACCTGACAACGGTTTATCAGATCTTACGCTGTTTGCGGAGGTACGTACATGTATTTGTAAACTTTTGCTGACTGCGTATACCATAGCTTATACCTGTATGCCATCGCGATTGTTGTAGTGCCGCTTTCCCTTCGTCACCGTGCTTGACTTGTCAAAGAACAAACTATCCAAGCTAGCAGACGACGGATTGACTGCGTTTCCGCGACTTGAGGTGCTGAATCTGGGTAATAATCAGTTGAAAATCATTACAGGGCTCACGAAGATACTCAAGCTCCGAGCCCTTTGTGTCAGTCATAATGCCATCCGCACGGTAACAAATGTCGAGCACCTCATGCAGCTGGAGATACTGCAGTTAGCAAACAACCACATCGCTACCGTCCACGCTCTGCGAATTTTATCCCTCAACAAAGTACTGGCGCACTTGAATCTGGACGGTAACCCTGTCGTCGAGACGGATGAACGCCAAAAGCGAAAAAACATCGTTCATGTGCGAAATCTGCTTCCTGCGTTGCAGTCACTTGGATCAATCCCATGTGCTGGGCTTCACACGAAGGACAAAAAGAAAACAAACAGCAGTGTCAACCTCGGCAAAAGTTTGTTTGATAGCGATTTGGTGCCAGACTACAAGACATTGTGGGTGTCAAGCGCATGTGATACACTTCACATTTTACAAGATGCTACGAGTCACGGTTCAGGCCAAAGTCAGCAGGACGATGATGAATGGGACACAAGAGATGAAGACGGGGGCGACGACAGATCAAAGCGGCCACTTACTCGCGAGCAACAGCGTCAAAAAGATGAAATTCGGAGCCGTGCAATTGGATTTCGTTCTCGAGGAAAAGCTATCCCCTCGCCGCCGAAGGTAAAGACATCTGTGTATTGTTTTGGCCCACCGCAACCTCCACCGATAAATAAGAAAAAGAAGAAGACAGCGCCTGCAGATCTAAAGGTTTTACGAGAACAACAACGTCGAGCTAGTGAGCTCAGTGCTCCCAAACATGCCCCAGTCGACAAAACCTTAATGCACCGGGAGCAGAAACGAAAGTCTCGGGTCGATTTCCATGTGGCTATGACAGTTGGAGAGAGACTTCAACTTGCACGTGACATGACACAGCGACGCCCAACTGCTACAATCGGCCTAAGTGCCCGATCGCGATCCATACTGGCGAAGGCAGATAGTCGCAAGCGAACCAGTACAGCAGCTTCAATGACTTTACAAGAGAAAACAAGCGGACCGGAAGGCAATCTGAGATCGCTAAGTCCTCAACGGGCCTCACCCATGAAAGACGCAATGTTTTTTCGCGTCGACGCAGCTAATACCCCGCGCGAGCCCAAGGGTGCCCTTACCTTCCGTATTGATCCATATCCTGCTGGACTGGGTGGACAACATGGCTCACCGAAAAACAACGGGGCTAAGGAAGCTGGTTTCTTGCACGACTTAGCAGTCTCCGACTTTCTAAATCACGCAGAGGAGGAGTTTTCAACCGCGCTAACAGCTCTGAACGTATTGCTGTCAATGAGCGAGAAGGAGCAGGGCGACCGCAAGAAACTGGCAGATTATCGTGCAAGTCTCGACGCCTTGGATATCCTAAACGAGAACGAAAGCCAGGAATTGTTCAAAACTGCACAAGGGCACCCTGAACATGAGTTGCAAACCCAATGTACGGACTGGTTTACCAAACTTGGTGTTGTGAAGAAGTGCATGCGTCAATTGCTCGAAAAACTGGAGGTTCACGCTCCAGGATCAGGCGTGATTCGGGCGTATTGCCGGTGTATTCGCTCAAATGAACTGCGTGGAATTATCACCACGATGCTCGAGTCACAAGAAGAAGACTTAAGCCAGCCACACGGAGCAGAAAATATTGATGTCGATCCTAAGCAAGAGGACGTATTGCCTGGACAAGAGCAAGTTTTTGCGCAGCTGGTAAAAAACGATACGGCAAGTGAGAATCCTCACCAGGAGGGCCCAGCACCCAGCAGCGTTGCCTCTCGTCTCTTTGGAGAAACAGCGTCTCTTGTCCATGATGAGAATAACAGCACTTCGCGCACTTTTGACGACGATTTAAGCGGAGTAAAGCAGGCTAATGATTTCTCTACTGGAGATACCGGCTTGGATTTCCTAAAGTCTACCGAAACAATATTTGATGATGACAAGGCACCGGACGCGAATGCGACGATATTTCACTCGGCTGGCGATATGAACAGCACTTTGAACCACAGTTCGATCCCTGAATCAGTTCTATTTGCCTCCACGACAGATATCACGATGGACATTCAGATGAATGAGGATACCAGCAGCAACCAGAACGCTGATGATAGCCTATGGATGCATGACACAGTAGAAGATAATGGTGGTGGGGAGGAGGAAACAATTGCGACAGAAGTAAACGCACACGATGATGCAGAAGGAACGCTCGAACAGTATGAGAGTGAAGATCACGACATAGCCAACGTTGGTGAAGTAGACGAGGGAACAAAAGAGGCATCGGTTGAAGCAACCACGGCCCCAAGTGAGGAGTACGACTGGCTTGCTAATTCAACCGAGCTCGGCACGGAATCTAATGATGCCGACTCGTTCGAACGCGACATGGCCGCCGTATCTGAAGGTGAAGCGGATACAGCTGGGCAAGAGCAAGCCGAACCACCTCAGGACTACGAATGGTCCACCGCTGAAACCACAGAACCAACCATCGAGGAAGGAGAAGAAATATTCGATGAGGCTCATAATGGCGTTGATGGCGGGGTCTATGAGAACGAGGAAGCATACGAAAACGGTGATATTGAAGACAACGACAACTACAATGAGGATGTAGAAGTTGCAGCCGAGGACGCGGAGGCAACAGACAGTCAATACGAGCTAGGAGGAGCTGTGGATGCAGACGACGAGGAGGCAGAAACCTTTGGTGACTGGGAGAAAGGCTTCGACCCCAATTCCAACCACTACTTTTGGTTCAATCACAGCACTGGAGAGAGCTCGTGGACTCCACCGGAGGGATGGCCGTACGAAGTTGACGAGCCGTTCAGTGCTGACAATGAAGATGCTACTGAAGGAGCTGAAGCTGGAGTAGAACAGCAAGATGAAGGGTATGAAGAGGGTACAGAAGCTCAGGAGTATGAAGAGGGTGTTGTTGAAGACCAGGACTATGCTGAAGGCACCGCCGAAGGTCAATTCCATGAGGAGGGTGCTGAAGGTCGGGAATATGATGCGGTCAATGCGGAAGGACAATACTACGAAGAGAGCGTTGCGGAGGGTCAATATTATGATGAGGGGGCTGAAGATCAGACGTATGAAGAGGGTGGAGCGGAAGATCAGTACTACGAAGAGGGTGCGGTGCAAAATGAAAGTGAGGAATACGACGAGGGCGCAGCAGATGATCAAGCGTACTACGAAGGTGCGGTGGAAGAGAAACAATATGAAGAGAGCACCACTGATGGTCAGTGGTACGATGAGACCGCTGCCAACGACCAGGAATACGCGCCAGATGATCATGACTACGAGGTTGCCACGGACGAGGGACATGCAGAAGATCAGGGTGGCGAGGAGTCACCTCGGCGTAGCGAAGTCTCCGACTTTGAGTTTGACGACAGCGATCTGCCTGGCTTCTGACGTTACTCCCATGTAGGTTCTTAATAGCTGTTTGTATCTGCACTTTTGCCTTGCAGTCTACGGTGCACCGGCTCCGTAGAGCTGTGGCTTGCTCAGTATCTGTAGCTGCTTGCGCTGGGTCTCCCGGGCTGCGTCCTGCCGCTGCTTGGGGGTCACCATGCGTCTGCTGCCTGTCATGCACTTCTCGAGGTGATTCGTGTACCGAGACGCGTGCACCTGTCGCTTGCAGTAGAGGCAGCTCACGAACACGCTGTCTTGCTCCACTACGGGCGTGTCCACTGTCCATCCAGCACCAAATAGCAAGTTCAGACACGGATCTACGAAGGGCCACAGCCGAACCAACCTGTTCTCTCGATGGGCTCCACGTCGTACAGCTCCTCGAGGCTCAGTCCGTCCACTGAGATTTGGCGATGCATCTGACCGCATCACGCTGTCAGTTCACTCTGCAATGCGTATTTAAACGGTAGTGTCGGCTACTGCACCTCGAAGCACACGTCCAGGGCGACATCGTCGAGCAGGAAGCGGTAGATCTGGTCTTCCATCGTGTAAATGACCTAAACTCATATTCTGATGATTTCTGAGGAAACCTGATAATTCGAAACCAATTTTCTGATTCTACCCATATTCCGTCTTGGCTGGCCGACGTAAGGACTCGGAAGAGGAAGCAACGATGATCGAGGTGATCCTGAACGACCGCCTAGGCAAGAAGATCCGCGTCAAGTGCAACGAGGACGACACGGTCGGGGACCTCAAGAAGCTGGTGGCGGCGCAAGTGGGCACGCGACCGGAGAAGATCCGCATCCAGAAGTGGTACACCATCTACAAGGACCACATCACGCTCGAGGACTACGAGATCCACGACGGCATGGGACTCGAGCTCTACTACACGTAAGCTAACAGCTGCAGCAGGGCGGTCGTTGCCGCTGTCGCTGTTGCCAATGAATCGCGTGCCTGTTGCTTGCGCCTGTGTAACTCCCTCCTCCTCCTTCACGTCGCCGTCTGTCGTGGCGGTGCCCGCTCTGCTCTGCCTGGTGGCACCGCAGTTCAACCATGTAAAAAGTCGAGCGGCACTCGACGCTATTTCTTTCGCGCTAGGCACGTTGACTCAACGTTGAGACGGTCACCGAGACCCACAGTGCCCAGCGGACTCACCTATTACATCTGCCTCCAAGCGGCTATAACTCAGGTCGGAGCTGCGACACCCCTCGACAATGGAGCGCTGAGCTTTCGGTCCGGTGCCGGTGCGCCGAAGGTGTCGGTGCCACTGAATGAACGGGTGCCTGTGACCGCCTGTAACTGCACCCGCTGCTTGGCGAGAGGCTCCATAGAGAAGGGAACTGTAAGTTTGCATCGATGCGGTGCAAGTCGGCAATAGCGCATGAAAACGTTGAGACGGGTTTTGACCAATCGCGCGGGGGTTGAACTCAAATATCGGCCAATACGCGATGCGCACCGTAGGCGACTGTACGATTTTTCGTGGTTGTTTTTCGCAGTACACCCCAACGCCAGCAAGCGCGAGTTGCGGAACTCAGGCAGGCAGCAGGCACAGGAAGGAGGCGACGGCAGGCAGGCAGCGCATGCCGCCGACCCTCTCTCTCCTTTGCTCAGCAGCGGGACGACCGGCGCACTCGTAACAGGTGAGCGCGCAAAGGGGTCGAGGCGCGGCGCGCAGATCGAGTGGCTCACCGTGTGTTACACTGTGACAGATCTCGCAGGCTAAAAGGACGGCGACTGGCGCTGCCCACACTCAGTTCCCGACGCGCAGGAGGGACCTTGATTGACGCAGGAACAGGAAGACTCTCAGGAACGACAGAGGCTGCAGCCGCGGCCCGCAGACACGAGCGCCAGGATTCTGTGCTTCGCCCACACCAAGCGCAACGGCATGGAGGTGCCGCACACGTTCGTGCGCACGGTCAAGGCGCAGGACCTGCGCTTCAGCCAGGTGGACGGCGTCCTGCACGGCATCAAGACCAAGAACTCGCCCTCGTGGGTCATCTTCTCCTTCGCGGTGCGTGGCGCTTGGCTGCTGGAGACGGACGGACGCAACAGCTCTGCTGACGTCGTGCTGCTCGCTGTTTGATGACTGACAGGACCAACGGGAGAAGCGGAACACGCTCAAAGTGCTGGCGTCCGGGCACGGCAGCATCTCGGACCAGTCCAAGTGGCCGCCCGAGCTCTTCTCGCCCAACTCGCTGTGCTACGGACTCACGAGTGTCGACTGCTACGATGAGAACTCGGCGCCCACCAACGTTCTGTCGTTCTGCTGGAAGGGGCGGAACCTTCCGATCTACTTGCGAACGAAATACGCCGAGTTTAACTACGTCATCCGGGTGAGCTTGTTGACACGAGCGGGCACAATATCTTGCAGTGCGAAGGAAGGTAAGAGCCGATTAATACTGACTTGTGCGCTATCATGCAGAAACACATGGGTGCTGTGGCACACGTCACACTACACAACCCGGAGGAACTCATGTACGGATTGCAAGTTGCAGATCGTGTTTGAGTGTTGGACTAGCAACATTGTATCTAATGCGCGGGTTCTTGACTTTTTTGTCGTCAGGGATGGATCGGTGTTTATGCAAACTCCGCGGCGGCGGCCGCGAAGCTCGTCAAGGCGGTTTATTACGAACGATATTGAGTTTACTCCCGAGGTGATGGCCACGGTTCAGGACATTCGATCGGACACGTCGCCGTTCAATTGGGCCGTGTGCGGATACGATAACTCGGATATTGAGAGCTCCACCCAAAGGATGATTGTGGTGGAGAAGGGCATGGTACGTTCTTCGCGAACACGAATCTAACGCTAACTGGTGTGGAGGTGCATGAATTAACTAATTGCGTTGTATGCAATAGACTGGTCTTTATGCGCTGAAAGGAATTGGTGGAATTACCTCGGTACTAGAAGAAGGAAGCACGATGTACATTTACCTGCGAGTGGACGTCCCGTTGCATCGCGGAACCGAGCGCATCGTGTCAAAATACGTGTTGGTAACATGGCAAGGCGTTGAAAGTGGCTGGAGCGGTGGTACTTCGGACGATGAAGTCGAATTATGGTTTGGACCTGGCTCGAATGGAGAGCGATCGCCCCAACGTCGCGATTCTTTCGCATCTAGCTCCAAGCTTCAGCGCGCCGTCACTGCTCATGTTCACGGCAGTGAAATCTACCGCGTATTCCCTCACCACGTACGTTGATTCTTCAGGTGCAACGGGTATTGTACGAAAAACTTGACTAACCAACGTGTTATTGTTACAGGTACACTTTTTTGCCAGCACTATTTCGGAAATATCGGAAGAGGCCATTCGAGAGCGCATCAGGCGGGCTGTGGACAACGATTGCATGTTGCTTCGAGTTGTACGTTTCAATGTTGCCCGAGCTTGTCTTGTTCAGAGTGTGTGCGTCTAACATGTTGTATTGTACTGGGGTGATAGGTTTGCGTGCAAGCTTCTGGTGACACACAAGCGCCGGTATGCTTAGAAATCCCGTTCGATGCTACGGTTGGCGTGCTTCGACAGGAGATCGCCTCGAACATCGGAATCCCAAAGGACCGTCAACGTATTGTTTGGATTCGGCAAACAGATGACTTGGCTAAAGGTTGGTCAACTGTAACGGTCACGTCGAATGAAGCAAGCGATGATCATTAAACTCACACACATTGGTATGCATTATCGCAGACTCCCAGCTATCAACAGCAGTGATGCTGGAGGATGAAAATGCCGGCATCCGAAAGGACATCGGACTTGCTCACGGTGACAAAATTCACGTCGACGACAAGGACAACGGAGAAAATTCTGTTCTGGCCAAACTTTTCGAACAGGTAAGGTTCGGCAGGACGCCGATATGCTTTGTATGATGCTAACTTGACCTTTTTGGCGTCATTCAGATTAACGCGGGTGCTGCCACCGTGAGTCTTTCGGCTGAACGGCGACACGAGGTGCAGCGAGGAGTGGAAGCTCGCGAGGCAGAGTTGAGGAAAATATTGTCCGTGACACACTATTTAATTCGGCGGAAGGCAAGTGAGGATCTCAAGCCTGTCGCGCGCATGGCCGATGTCGTTGAAGAAGTTGTATCACACGAAATGAAGGAAGCGGATTCGGTATCAACCACAAGTCGGCATAAGGTTGTCCACCGCGCGGATTCGTCTGCCTCCTTGACGGCCTCAATATCGGAGGAGCTTGCAAAAGAAGATGTATCGACATTGCAGGAGCAGGCGCGGGTTCTGGAGTCGCAGAACCAATACTTGGAAATTCCGTACGAAAGCATCCATATCCTCAGTGGTAAGGAGAATGAGCTGGGTTGCGGGAAAGCGGCCACTGTGTACCGTGGGATATGGATAAACAGGAAAACTGCAGCAGAGGTGGCTGTCAAGTCGTTCCGCTACGCGCGGTTAACCGACAAGATCCTTGGAGACTACCGGCAAGAAGTGGCGTTGCTCAGAAAACTGAAGCACCCGAATATTGTGTTATTTATCGGAGCATGCACGGACCCGAAGCTGATGATTCTGACGGAGTATTGCTCGCGCAAAAGGTACGCGAGATGCTAGAGTTTCTTATTGGTAGCTACGTCCTACTGACGGCTTGTTCTCTCATTCGTTCAGTTTATTCGAAGTGATCCACAGCAACAACTTCGAGACGATTCCTTGGAAGGTATATTGGGCTCGTGTCTTCGCAGTTCCACAAGTCCATGCTGATTCTAACGTCTCGTATGCTTCATAAATTGCAGTTCAAATTACGAATGATGCTTGATGCCGCACGAGGTATCCAGTACCTGCACTCGAAACGCATTATTCATCGTGACATTAAGGTGAGAAGAAGGGTTCATCTAGATTCTTAGCTGTCCTCTTGTCTGACTGACACTTTGTTCTTGCAGTCCCACAACTTCTTGGTGGACGATGACTGGCGGGTAAAGGTGGCTGATTTCGGTATCAGCAAGGTGCTTGATACCGATACTGCGTTTACGCAATGCGGTACAACTGGATGGTACGAAGATCTCAACGCGAAAGTATGCTCTAGCGTGTGTGCTGACGAAGTCGTGTTTATGGCAGGGTTGCCCCTGAGGTATTACTGGACGAAGACCTAGGGTATTCATTCAAGGCCGACAACTGGAGGTATGCGTCCGTGTTGTCGGAAATCCTTTTCGCTTGCCTTCCCAGCACTAACTTTACGTTTCTTTGCTTGCAGTTTTGCCATCGTGATGTGGGAAATGATCGCCGGCGGGCTGCAAAACCCGTTCATCGGAATGGCCCCGATCAAGTTCTACAACAAAACCATCAACGCTGGCATCCGGCCTCCGATTCCTGAGGTCGTGGACAGCGAGTACATCGACCTCATCACTGAATGCTGGAAGTCGGACGCGGCCGACCGGCCTTCTTTCGACGTGATCGTAGCTCGACTGGAGCAGATGTTGTTAGCTTTGGGCGCCAGCATCGACCTACCGCCCACGTTCCAGGGTGGTTACCACCAGGCAGGGACAGCGTCGAACGCGTAATTGTTGTGAGAGCGAGGCCGGCCAACCTCGATGTCTGCAGAGGCGCCGTACTGCTTGGTAATTTTTGAGACACGAGTCGTGCGAAGACGTGTCCTCGATCGTATTATAGCAAGCTGATAGAGAAGCAATCCAAACTATCGACGAGGCAGAGAACGTTAAGATAATAGCCGAGTGTTCGTTGCTTCGCGTCAATTGCTGCAGGTGCAGCCTCGTACCATTGTGCGATTGGCTGAAAACGACACGGCCCGAACACGAGCATGGAGGCGACGGTGTCGCTGTATGCGCTGGCGCTGGAGCTCGTGGCGTTCTTCGGCTTCCTGTGCCTCTTGCTCAACGTGCTGCTGCCTCTGCTGGCCTTCGTCCTGCGCTTCGTGTTAGTGGACGTGCCCCACGAGTGGAAGAAGTGGCAGCTGCATCGCTCGCAGCAGCGCGAACTGAGACGCCTTCAGCGACGCGTCGACACCCTGACCCGCAGGAAGCTAGCGGTTGAGACGGTGCCCAAGTCTTCATAGTGTGGGAAGCTCGTGCACTAACGCTTTTGTTTTACATGCAGGATGAGCAGGACGCTCGAAGGCACGCGAGAGCGGCAAGCGCGAAAAAGCGGCAGCAGGCGGAGAAAATGCCGCAGCAAACAGTCGACGGACGTCTCCACCCCATTGTGGGCCTGGTTTCTAATGAAGAGGAGAATAGGCGGACCAAGGAACGGATGGGCAAGGACTTGAAGCAAGAGCAAACCCCGCAACAGCAGCGGCATCGACTCGGTATTTACTCAACAGCCAAGAAGCCAGCGAGTAACATGCGAGAGCGCCGACGCATGAGGTGGGGGCTCTTGTCGTAAATGTTGCTGCTACGCACCGTGGTAATAACCATGTGCAATTGTGGGCAGGGACAAAGAGGATCCTTGAATGCAAGACACCCGTCCCGGTATTTATGGGAGATGATCGTTTAATTTCAGTTTAGAGCTTTTTTGTGCTAATAGTGGGTGAATGGCTGCAAGTTCGTTTGATTCGATTCTTGTGCTTGTGTGTGGCCTTCCCGCTGCTGGGAAGACAACGCTGGTAAAGCAGTTGGTGGATAATGGCAATAACGACTCAAGGCTGTACGAGCGGATCTCCTTCGACGATCTCTACGACCAAATGGCGGCCACTGATGAAGATCGCAAGCCGAGCGAGTTCGACCCCGACAAATGGAAGGCGTCTCAGCAAGCTATGGTCCTCCACGTGACCACGCGCTTGGAGCAGCAGAGCGCTTCAATTAGGGAGAACGGTACCACGCAGCAACTGGTGCTGCTCGTCGATGACAACTTCCAGTACCGGAGTCTGCGCAAGCGCTTCTTCCATCTCGCCGTACAGCGTAAGCTGCGCTGTCCATTCGACTGGATAGAGTACTGTAACTAACATGTCTTTTGTGACACGTAGTGAATTGCGGCTTTGCGGTGCTGTACGTGAACGTCGGGGCAGAAATCTGTCGCGAACGGAATAATGCTCGAGGAATGAACCGAAATGAAGATGTACGCGTACCTGATGAGGTCTTTCAGCGGATGGCAGCAGCTTTTGAAGCTCCCAACGGCGATCAAAATCCTTGGGAAATCGGCACGTGCGAGCTGCATGATACGTGCAATGGCCTCGATATCGAGGAATCAATGAACACATTGATCAAGCTAGCGGAATATGAACTCAAAAGGCGACGTTGCTTGCAGGTTGAGAGGTTGAACGAGGAAGCGCAACAGGTGAGGTTTGGCTTTCGTCATGGTTGCTTTTTTCATTACTAGGTAATTTATTGTCGTGCTGACGAGTACCTTAGTGCCGCGATCGCCTTGCAACGCAGCATAATGTTCTCCATCTAGTTGACCTGGGGCTACGTCGATGGGTTTCTGCTAAACTTCGTGACGAGACTGCGCTAGCCCCCGGCATGACCAAGGCGCACTTAGCATCTCAATTGAATCAGCGTCGGAAAAACTTCCTCGCCCTGATGAAAGGCTCTCCCAGCGACATCGCAGACCTCTTGTACGACAAATCTATCGAGGAAGTGGTGGTTTCGTTGGTTGAGTGCTTTGATTAGTAAGAATAGTGTCGACAATTGGGACTACGCTGAAACCACTCTTCTCAAAATCATCTCAGCAGACTGCGATGGTTTTCGCGCGTCTATCGTGCCATTCTTGATTTCGACATTCCATCAAGCTTGAAGCAGAATTGAAGCGAGGTGTATTGTAGGCTTGGCCGGATCAGACGTTGTGATGGCTCAAGTCATAGATTCGCCACGTTTTAGGATTGATTCCGAAAGCGATGAAGAGATCGACATCGAGCTTGGAGCCCGACAAGATCCGACGTCTGAAGCACCGGCTGAACAAAATTCAGAACATGATACTGCGTCCCTTCTTGGGCCAGACCGACGGAGCAAGCGGGTAAGGACGGCCATATTGATCGTCTCCTTCCTCTTCCTTCTTGGTGTAAGTATCGGTTTGGTTGCACGCTTTTCACGAGAACAGCCTGATGCAATAAGCGCCGGGACTGGTGACGAGTTTTCGGTGTCTTTCGGGAGCCTGGAAACTATTGGCGGCGAAGAAGTTCAAAACGGCGATGTGGTTCCCTTCCTTGATGTCCAGTTTACACAGGATGAGAGATCAGTTTTTGTTCTTAGCAAGATGCACTGGAACTCCTCATTTATCGTGTACCCGACTGTGGTAAGACGCGCGGCACCCGTGAAAACCGGGTTAGAGCGAGGCGGCATCTTGTTGGAAACAAACGATTTCGCATTCCATTTCGAGTTGTCCCCAAACAGACGGTACCTGCAGCTTGTGCAGGAATATCATTACGCAAGCCTTCGCGGAGACAAAGCAGATGAACTTCAACAAATATTTGACGATAACCAGTGGCCTGGATACGTAGCCAAGGTGCCCATTTACGCGGAGACTGACAGCGCTTACTATATCCCGTCAGACATCTTCCTCTCGAATGGATTCTTCGTTTCATCTCAGCTTGTTTCGTCTGATTTCACCGCGCTAGAAGAACCATCAGAGTCGTTTGAGCGGAACACGATGCTTCTTGTTGAGTATGAGCTTGCTTCTGGAGTCGTTGAGGTGAACTTCGCGATCGGTTTGCTGCCTGATGAAATCATGGCTCAGCGAGTGGCAGACGATCGAATTGGATACTTTGCAAAACGTTTCAGGCAGTACAGCATTCGCGACGAAGATCCCGGCGATGGCAACGGCTACCACTGGTGGAATCCGCAGATGACAGTCATCCATCGTCGCAAACTTGAGGTTGATGCAGCCAGAAACACAACTAAAGATCCAATCACGTACTATATTGACCCCTCAGTGCCGCAGGAGTGGAGAGAAGCTTTTCAAACTGGGGTGGAGGCATGGATCCCTGCATTTGAACGGATTGGATTCCCCAATGCAATTCGTGCGGTCCTTCCAGGTGATGACGACTGGCCAGCAGACTATCGGTTAGGAGATCTTCGATACAATAGCATCTCCGTGATGATATCGAAGGAGACGTATGCATACGGTCCAACCGTTATTGACCCGAGGTCCGGAGAGATCTTGCACAGTGATATCGTGTTCGAGTACGGCTTTTTCAATGAGGTAATGGCAGATTTCGATATGAAGTCACCCACAGACCCACCCCAGTCCCGTAGAGCCTCTACTGACGATGATACGGACACACCAGACTCAGGTATGAACAGCAAGAAATTCGCTCACGTCCGCACCGGTCGAAACCAACAGTGTGGGATTGCTCGTGAGCAACAGCATCAGCTTGATCGCATAATGCTACGATCTTTTGCAGGTGATAGCGATGGCTACGTTCCTAAGAGGCTCATCGCTCAGCACTTCGCGGATATCGTTATGCATGAGGTTGGCCACACTCTCGGGTTGCGGCACAATTTTGCGGGATCGACAGCCTATTCTCGCGATCAATTGCGTGATCCTGCATTTGTTGCTGAGCATGGGCTCTCTACATCGATCATGGACTATCTGCCTGTGAATATTTTCTCGGATCTGAAGCAGGACGAAGTCGACAAACACCCTTTCTTCATGACCACAATTGGTGCCTATGACTACGCTGCCATTGCCTACGGCTACTCAATCATAGATGATGAGGTTCCAGGATACAAGCACCTACGTTTGACTGAACTGGCTGCTGCTGCACCATTGTTTCTGACTGACGAGGCTATCGAGAATATGCTGAATCCGTACGCACAGTTATTTGACTTGTCATCCGACCTGGTAGACTACGCTGCTGATCGCTTGCAGATGGTGAAGAATGCTCGGAGTTCCGATGCGTTGTTGAGCAAAATTCCAGATGATGCGTCATGGACGACGCTATGGCAACGGGAGCGTTTTCTACTACGCCTCATCGACCAAGCTGTCAGGATCGTGCGGCCCGTTCTCGGCGGAGTGAACGTCACTCACGCGCACCGTGTGAACGGCGAAGGCGCCCACAACGCCACTTTTGTGTCGAAAGACACCCAACTCAATGTGCTAAACCTGCTACTCCGCATCATCGAGGCAGAAAGCGGGTTGTTCCCAGAGCCGAAGGACTACGGAATGTTCATGGAGGTGGTCGGTTTCAACAAAGAGGACTGCAACGAGGCAAAGCTCGATTACGACTGTCTCGGTCGTGGGTTAGTGGACGTCGGTGGCTATGTGCTCAGCATCCGAGGGAAAGCCTTGTTAGCAGCCTTATTCCCTGCTATGAATCGCATCGCGCAGCAAGATGTGCTCAGCCCGTTGATGCTGCACGAGTTGCTGGGCTTGGTCTGGAATAGACTGAGCAACCTGAAGCCAACGAGCGAGACGCTACTCGCACTGCTAGATGAAATGCTCCGAAACGTCATCAGCAACCACAACACCGATGCACGCGTTAAGAAGGCTATTGAAGAACAGTGGGGAGTGACAGAGCCTCCTGTAGTCGTCGTTGTCAAGGCTGACGAAGGTAAATAGATAACGCTACTTTCACTTCAACTACTCGCTTTTGTACCCGTCTATTTCTGGCCTGAACAGATTTAGTATTCACAGATCTTAGACGGTTCAAACACTCGTATAGATTTTAATCTAAAAAGATATTTGAAAAAACACTTTTTATTTTGTAGTTCTAAACGCAACGCACATCGCTTTACGTGCGGCTGGCAGTCAATTGATTTGGTGACCCATGTCGTCCTTGCTGCTGTCTCGCCTGCGCAGCCGCGCGCCGCTCCAACCGACAGCTCTTGCTCTGCGGAGCTGCTCCTCCCATGCTGCTAGCAGCGACAAACCTCCGTCGGCCGTCCGCGTCCGCTACGCCCCGAGCCCCACGGGCTATCTGCACCTCGGCGGACTGCGAACAGCGCTGTTCAATTATCTGTTTGCCAAGAGCTCCGGCGGGCAGTTCATTCTTCGCATCGAGGACACGGACAAGGTGCGACCGAATATACATGCAACATAATAGGCTGTTATTACTGCCGTGCTAACTGTCTGGTTCATATTGGTTCCAGACGCGCCAAGTGGAGGGGTCTCTGGAGGCGCTCGTGAACAGCCTCAAGTGGTGTGGAGTCGAGGAAGATGAAGGTGCGTGTGGAGACGTGCGGTGCCAATAACTGCTGGATGCTGAGGTACTTTGTGCTGCAGGCCCTAACGCCGGAGGTCCCTACGGTCCGTACATCCAGTCGCAGCGGCTCCCGATCTACCAGGAGGCCGCGGAGAAGCTGATTGAGGTGCGCAGGATTGTAGTCGATGCTCTTGTAAAACTGAGATGTCCTACTAACTTTTAATGCGCTCCAGAGTGGCCACGCCTACCGTTGTTTTTGCTCGAGCGAGCGGCTGCAGAAACTGCGCGAGTCGCAGACGCGTCATGGAGAAGCGACGATGTACGATCGCGCGTGTCTTGGTCTGGACGAGAACGAGGTGGAAGCTCGAGTGGCACGAGGTGAGCCGCACACGGTTCGCTTGAAAATCCCGGAGGGCAAGACGGTGGTCAAGGATTTGCTGCGTGGATACGTGCAGTTCGACCACGCCGGTATTGATGACCAGGTCCTTATGAAGAGTGATGGCTACCCGACGTATCACCTTGCCAACGTGGTGGATGACCACGCCATGCATATTTCTCACGTCATTCGTGGTGAGGAGTGGCTACCGTCGACTCCGAAGCACGTCATTCTGTACAAGGCGCTGGGTTATGAGGCGCCAACGGTGAGTGCAAGCCATCATGGAACGAAACTTTTGTCACTTATGAAGTGTACTTATATGTCACTGGTTTGGTGCTGTAGTGGGCGCATTTGGGTCTTCTACTGAATGAAGACCGCTCCAAGCTGTCCAAGCGTCAGGGTGATGTCGCTGTCGAAGACTTTCGGGTTCGTGTGATGCTTCATTGTTTTTGCTCGATAAATGTGATTGTTGACTCTGTTTCGGCGCACAGGATAAGGGATTTCTGCCTCGCGGTCTCGTAAACTTTGTTGCTCTGTTGGGCTGGAACCCCGCTGGCGGTAACAACCAAGAGATTTTTCAGATGAGGGAGTTGGAGAAACATGTACGAGATGCGTGCTGTTGCCTTTCTGCCAAGATCCACTGAATTCTGACACTGTATCCATGCTTTTGTAATGCAGTTCTCAATCGATCACGTGAACAAGGCAGGCTCGGTAGTTAACGTGGATCGCCTTCGTTGGATCAACTCCCGACACGTCCGATCGCTATTTGCCGAGGAAGCAGCAACAGATGAACACAAGCTTTCTGTTGTGAACGACGTGCTGCCAATGATTTCGTCAACTCTTGAACAGGCAGGATTCTCAACTCCAGCTGATGTCGTGGAGAAGTTCGGCCTTGACTATGTATGGCGAGCTATGGATCTCATGAAGGAGCGCGTGAGCGCTCTTCCTGAGTTCGGACCGCTCTGCATCCCGTTCTTTACGGACCCTGATCTTAATTCTTCCGTGGCCCAAGAGATGAAGGCTAGTTACATTGACGAAAACACTCCTGAGCTCGTAGCAGACGTTTGCTCCAGCCTGCGCAATCTTTCGGATGAAGATTTTACACCGGTAAGTGGTAGTTTCTCATCACCCTGGCGCCCTTTTAGCTAACTTTTTTTTTTGTGCGCAGGATCACATCACGAAGAGCATCAAGGCTGTCGCTAAGAGCCGGAAACTGGGACTGAAGAAGTATGTTGTCTTGCCAAAGCTATCATACAATTGGTGCTTGCTTGGCTTACGCTTATGTTGTGTATTTTGCGTAGGGTTCTGATGCCGATTCGTTATTATCTGACGGGTATGGATGTTGGTGCTGGACTTGGTGACACGATCGAGCTTTTGGGCCGCGATACCGTTCTGAGACGTTTGGATCAGGAGTAACGCAGTGGGTTCAGGAGTGCTTCCGTCCTTGATGATCCAGATCATCTCCTTTATGAATAGAGAGAAAGTCATCAACGAAACCACGTATCTCGTAGAGTAGATGGTGCGATGACATTCGAGTAACAAACAAAAAATGGCATTCATGCTGATGTGGAAACAGAATATAGACGGAGCTCTTATCTGCAAGCTCAGTTCTTCTTGTGCTGCCCGGACACTTTGCGTACAACTTGAGTAGCCTTACCCGAGACCGCCTTGCGGTTCTTTGCCCGCTTTACAACCTTTTTGGCTGCTGAGTTCTTCTTCGCCAGCGTCTGCGACAGCTTGCCCGGAAGTAACACCTTGTTAGCGTTCTTCTGCTTCTTCTGGGCGTTCTTCTTGCCCGCCGAACCCGGAATCGTGATGCTCAGCTTGGTCTTTTTGTTGTTTGAGCACATCACCTGCCGTACTGGAGCCATCGCTTGCGTCTGAGGTTGCTGCTTCTTGCCGCCCTTCGGCTGGACGAAACGCGTGGGCGACGTGACCTTCCTGGCCTGCTGCGGTGCGTTCTTATTCTTCTTCGCCTGCTGCACTACGTTGCTTTGGTGCGTGCCCTTCACCGCTCTCGGACTGGTAATCAAGCGGCCAGAAGCATTCTTGTCCGCATTTTCCGCGCGCATTTGCCGCCGCAGCTTCGCGGTGGTGGCGGCAATGCTTGTCTTGGTTTTGTTCTGCGATGTCTTGTCCTTGACAGCAGCAGACGTCGCCAGCAGGCCGCGGTTCTTGTTCACTAGAGCCTTCCGCTGCGCTGCCTGGCCGTTCTTCACTGTCTTCTGCTGCTTCTGTTGCTGCTGCGGCTTCTGCTGCTTGGGCGTCTTCCTCTTGTCCGCAGGCTGCGGTTTCTGCTTCTGTTTGTTGGCCTCTTCCTTCTTCAGCAGCTTGTGTTCCTTTCTGCGCTCCTTAATCAGCGCGTCTGCAGGTGCAACGCAGTCAGTATCCAAAACGAGCGAGGAAGTATCTTGCGTGCCAGCCGCAGGAGAAGGACGCACCGAGAGAAAGGTCCAGGCGCCCTTCGAGGTCCACGCCACGCGGACTGACGTTGGCGGCGAACGGGTGCACGTCGCTGGGGATGGCGATGGAGGCGGATGGGGTCGAGGCGGTCGCCATTTGGTCTGATGCTGACTGGGCTGGACTAGTTGCTGGGTCGGCGGCGACTTGCAAAGTGACCGCTACACCTGACTTGACCGCAGAAGATTTCGGATTTGAAGGGGCGTCGTTTCGACCAATCGATTCCCTATTTCCGGTTCGAACAGGCCAATCAGAGACCGGAAATCCATGGAAAGATCGCGCGGCCAAAATAGAATCTATTGCTGGTCATGTTGCAGAGCTGGGCTGGGGCCAGCTGAGCTCTGTGCGGACCGCTAGGCCCTACTAGGGCCTGGCCCGCCCTAGGGCTGCCCCGTGGAGCCGTCGAGGAACTCGAGGTGCGTGGCCGTGGGCTCGAGCTGCCAGTCCTCGCGGATGTGCTGCTCGTTCCAGAACTTGGTGAGGTGGCGCTGGCCCGAGTCGCACAGAATCGTGACGATCGTGTGGCCCGGCCCGAGCTTGCAGGCGGCGCGCACTGCCGCCACACAGTTGAGGCCACTCGAGCTGCCCACGAAGATGCCCTCCTCGCGCAGCAGGAAGCGCGACATCTCCACGATCTCCTGGTCCGTCACCTTGAACGCGTCGTCGATCTTGGCGAGCATGAAGTTCTCCGTCAGGCGGTCGATGCCGACGCCCTCGGCGATGGTGTCGTATCTACAATTGGCCGCGAACAGCGTCAATAGGCTGCAGGTGGTAGCAACAGAACAACATTGTGAAAGGTCATAGTAGTCGCTCGTACCTGTGGCGACGAACCTTGGTCTCAGCTTGCTGGGGGGCGTAGCATACGTTGCTGCGAACCTGGAATCACGAAGTGGGTAAGTCTCAGCACACGGCCGAATAGCAAGAGCACTCGCTGTACACGATCATCGCTCCGACAAGCGACTTACTTTGTTGTATAAGCTGGATCCCGGAGGGTCGGCTAGGAAAACCTGCACGTTCGGGTTCTGCTCCTTCAAGTAGGCCGATGTGCCTGCGATAGTGCCTCCCGTGCCTTCAAGTCACGAGCATGCGCGACAAGTAAATGAGCATGTTGCATTCGCCAACACACGGTTGATGAAAGCCTACCTGCGGCCATCACAAAAGCGTCTACCGTCCCGTTGGTCTGGCGCCAAATCTCCGGTCCAGTCGTGGCATAATGACTTTCGAAGTTGGCCGTATTCTCGAATTGGTCAGTAAAGTATCCTCCTAGGAAAATTATTCGCACCGAGATAATTAGCACCAAAAGAACGGCAAGTATGCGCATGATGGATCGTAACCCACCTTCAGTGTTGCGCGCCAGCCGCTTGGCCTCGTTCACGTAGTGCTTGGCATTCACGATGGACGCCGGCTTCACCAGCACGACCTCAGCACCGAATTGCTCCAGAAGCTGGCTCTTCTCCTTCGCTTGATCGTCAGGCATCACAATAACGCATCTGTAGCCGCGGGCTAGACGGCACACAACGTTAGCACCGTTTAGGACAATAATTTGCCACTTCAACCTAGCCAAGAACACCAACCTCGTGCCATGAGCGACAGACTGATGCCCGTACTACCAGAAGTTCCCTCGACAATAGTGCCGCCCTTTTTCAGGAGACCACGACGCTCAGCATCCTCGACGATTCCTTTCGCGACTCGATCCTTGGAGCTGCCGCCCGGATTCAAGAACTCGGCTTTAGCCTAGTAGCATCAAGCCCTCCCCCCCCAATCAGTAACTGACTATGCAACAATTGTCCAGTGTATTTGACCTCACTAGAATCGTGCAGCCAGTGGCCTTAGACAGACTGGTGAGCTCCACCATCGGCGTGTTGCCCACCAGACCGGGGAAGCCGGCCAAGTACTGCTCTTTCTTGGCCTTCTTGCGGAAAACACGGTCCCACGACGCATCGCCGCTCACTGCCAGCTCCACCACCTTCCAGAGAGACAGCGATGCCATCGTCACACACAGCCCCCATCGCCAGAACGACGCGCTCCAGTGCCCGCCGCTCTCCATCATCGCTGCAATTCAATAGTGACGCACTAAACTGCCGCCATAGATTATTGTCCAATCAAACCGTTTATCTTATCCCTTTTCATCCAATCGTAACAACTTCAGTCTTCTGATTCGGACAGCTTCGTGATGGCCGCTTGGAGTCCGCTGCAGTGCTGCACGTCCAGCCCCAGCGCTGCTGCCTCTCTGTTGGCGATTACACAAGTACACACAGCTCGAGTCAGCAACAGCCTTTGTAGCCATATGCAAAAACACAATGAAAATGGTCCAGGTACCTTTGGATCTCCTCGAGGTCAAGCAGCAGCTGCATGCGCATCTTCTCCGTGTCGGAGATAGAGTTGTTGGCCAGTGTCGAGCTCGATCCCGAGTGCCGTTGTAGCTTACGACTCTTGAGCGACTCCTCAAGTTCCAGCGCCGACCTCAGCAGCTCCGACGACAAGGTCGAGTACACGTCGCAGACCTCCTCCACGATGGACAGGAGCAGTTGGTGCCTTTTGGCCGTGTCGAAGTGAACGCCCCACTTTTCCAAGAACTCTTGCATTGGCCTGAATACAAAATGGACAGTAACGAACGTTAGTGTCGTGTATGCCATGGATAGTCATCGGATGCTGAATGATAATACCGGATGATATTCGGCACGTAGGTCGACGGAGTTGTTGGTGGGGGTTTGTTCGTCATCTGGTACTGCCCCTTCACAGTGCTGAAACAGCAAACAATACAACAGCAAGGCACGTTTTAGCACTACTCGTCGGAGCACGTTTTCGATGATACATGTACACCTACCGTATCGCAGGAAGCACTTTTTTGCAGTCAGCAACAACCATCGTCACAGCCGTTGACCAGCAGCTTGCCTCAAGCTGGGCTAACGATGCTAGCGGCTATACTCGTGAAGGATGCAAAACGCAAGTTTCTCACGTGAGATCGGCGAAAAGTCCCTAAAAACAGCATCAACCGAACAAACCTCTAAAAAAAGTTCGGCCGCGAATGCCTGACTGTCGTCTGTGAAGGCGTCGACGTGAGTTTTTACTTCTATAAGAAGGTCTTGTGATATCTAGGAGATACAATAGCAACGATACGTTAGAGAGGCCGCCTAGTAATTTTCTCGGCGGCACCTTCATCACTTACCTTCTCGTACAACACGTGGAAGTCGCTGCCAGCTAAAAGTGTATCTTCTTCCGTCGACAAAAAATAAAGCGGCACGGCGGCGAAGTCAACCTTGGTTCCACTGTTGAGTACCGCAACTGCATTCAGCAAGGGTTCTTTCCAGATCTCAATGTAATACGCGAAGAGTTGTACGCAGAGCTTGCAAAAGTTAGGGAGGAGCGGTGCGAGGAAAATTCGGTCACTCCAGCAGTCTTGCATCGCTTGCCACAAGCGCTTCGAGTTTTCAAAGACCAACGACGTTTTGTCAACCACAAAAGCGGAGTCTGTTGCAGTTGGTTCGTCACACTTCACGCCAAACGACTTTTCTAGACTCGAGGCTAACTGTGATGCTCGAAGCTGGAAGTATACATCAATATTCCACTTTTCTTTGAACTCGACCACACTCTCGTGGGACCGGAAGCGAGTTTTCATGATCTCACTTTTACAGAATCGCTCCTCAACATCAGCGACAAAACGCATACTGATCGTGTAGCTTTGGTGAAATCGCTCGGGGTCTGCTGCTTGAAAGATGACGCCATGTTTCGACGAGAGAATCTCCTGCAGAGGCTTCCAAATCGCGTTTCCTAGAATATCCACCGAGCATTTACTCTCTCCTTGACAAACAGACAGCGCCAGTGTCCCCGCAAATTTGTTGGTAATGAATTCCAGAATCGATTCATAAATCTGTGGCAGACCCTCGCAAGACCCGCGGACTCGACCGTCCAGCTTGCCGCGAGTCAAATTTTCCTCCGCAAAGGGCTGCACAAGTAGGCGTCCGATCATCTCTTCAGGGATGTGACTCTTGTTCAGCAACACATAGGCTCGTAGCAAGTAGCTCAAAGTCAGCGAACTGATAGCGTGGTCGCGGTTATAAAACGTATCGGGGAAGATTTCGGTCGCGAACTCCGTCTCCAGTCGGCGTAGCAGCGTTTCTTCAATCACAGCCAAACGTGTTTCCTCCCTCTAGCAAACCACACGCACACTTGTTAGCTTTGGGTGTCACTCACGAAATATTCATCTCTGTTCCCGTGCGCCATAATACCTGAATTGTACCAAGGTGCATGCCGTTCATGAACTCCAGATCCAGCTGCACGAAAATCTGCGCAGCACGTTCGAGCTTCGCGCAACCTTCAGCCGCGCTGGCGGCGTTGAGACTCTTCTTCACGCGCTCGAAGTTGTCGAACTCGTCGTCGCTGTCCTCGTCCGAGTCGATGGGGCCACTCCTGCCCCCACTTGTCTCCAGCTCGGCCTCGTTGGTATCCGCGGGGGACTCGATCTCCAGCAGCTCCTCCAGCAGCAGCAGCTTCTCCGAGATCTTGATGCTCAGTTGCAGGTCCTTCTCCTGCTGCTGCAGCTCGTGCGCCGTCTGTAGCTGTGAGTGGATCTTACCTTGTAATGCGGTCTACAACATGTACACACAATAGACACAGCAAGTCAGTCCGTCACGTCGGCCGGCCGCCGTC
>JAIKVD010000150.1:0-29252 GCA_024679075.1 Phytophthora uliginosa | reverse complement strand
GCCCGCGAAGCAGGGCCGCGCGGTATTTGCGGAGGCGGGCCCAGCGCCGAGCATTCCGGCGAGATGAGCACTGCACTGGCCAGGTGAGATAATATTTTCTTCGCAGGAGTGCAACGACTGCCTTTGCAAAGAAAAGCCCAGGGCCGCGATGACATCGGTCCTCGATGGGGCTAGGTTAAGGCAGGTGTGAGACATTCAATACAAACAGTAAATTTAAATGAAAAGTGTGACGCGGCTAGTTGGGTGCAGCAACACGTACCATTGAACATAGGTACAGACTAGAAACGATGCGCGTCAAGCACTCCTACAAAATTCAGTTTAAGCACCAAGTTATCTTTTTTTTTAAATAATAATTATAAGGTAAGGTGTATTGTGTTACTGAACTCTAACCAGAAGCGCCAAGTTATCGAAAGGGTAGCTGATGTAGGTATTGATGCTACTATTAGCGAGTGCAAGGTCCCGCGTTGGACAATGCGCGACTGGTTCAAGAACGAAGAGAAAATCACAAGCTTCAGCGGTTCCCAGAAGAGAAAGGGCAAGGTAGGAAATATATGATCCCGTTTTCGCATGCCCTCGTATTGTATATGAAGGATAAGCGCCGTGAAAATAAAGTGCATTTCACTCCATGTAGTTTTATTTATTTTTGCTACGCCAATAAACTTTTTTTGGCTTATATTTAATTTTAGATTGTCACTACAAGGATGACGATCAAGTACTTGAAGCATTACCAGCATCCGTGGTTGATGGAGTACCTAGGAACGAAGAAGAGTGAAGATAGCGGGCAGAAAACACTCTTTAAGTTGTGCCAAAAATGTGCGAAACGGTATGTAAAAGCTCTGAATTTTAAACAAAGTCGCGCTTCGCACGAAGAAGCTCTGACATTTGCGAAGTTGTTACTTTACTGTTGTCCATGATGCTATCATTGCCAATGGTTTAAAATCTCATCGCACATTAAAACGTTTTTTTTAAACTGGTTATTTGTTTGACGATATTAAAGTTCAGTTTACCGCATTGATGAGATTCGATGGTCACTTACCTTTGGAGAGAGGAGCATCTGATGCGGCGGCTTCGCAGTCGTACCATCTGCCATGTGGTAGTCACCTGTAGTTCAAATGTATATATAGTCCCGAATCAGTTCGAAATACACTGAATTTAAGGGACGTATCACGCAAGTAAATTAATCCTATGTCAGCAGCATACGTTACCAGTACTTGCTATCTTGGTAAAAACTGACCAATCTATTGTCTGGGCATTTGACATGGCTGCGTGTGTAGGCTACTCGTATTGGGCGTTCTACTCTAAATTTTTCGAGGCCGATTGATCGCATCGATCGACCCAATGGCGCGACCAATCGCCCCGCGTATATTCGGGCGTATACCACTTCTTCTAAACACGACTGTAGCCATGACATGTGGATACTCGGGCGATGATTGCGATTCAGCGAATCGCTAAAGGTTCTAAATTTAGCCGAAATTCACAATACTATTTAAGAAGGAGAGTCCCCGACTGGCACAACTTGATCTATCCTCCTACTTGCAGCTTTCGTTAGATTTGTTTGCAATGCTTTCCGAAAGAAAAGGTATACGCCTTCCGTCTGTATAAACTGCGCAAATGCAGGTGTGTTGCTGCGCCTTTGCCATTCCTTGTCTGTCGTCGAGAAGACGAGTCGACCATCTTGGAGAACGATGATGACGAGGGAGATGAGACGGAAGGAATTGATGGACCACCGTCTCCAAAGCAACCCAGGATCGACGAGAACGGTTTCATTGCTGAGGCGGTATTGGCGTACGTGGCAAGGATCGTCGATGGAGCGGATCCACCGGCAACGTATGCACAGGCTATGGCTAGTAATGAAGCAGCAGCCTGGTGGGACGCAATAGACACGGAATTGCTCTCGAATGAACGGAACGGAAGTGGACGCTGGTACCACGTGGAATGAACACGCGTACGAATGGTAGTCGGTAGGTGTTCGCCAAGAAGCGTGACGAGCTCGGTCATGTGATCCGGTACAAGGCACGGTTGGTTGCGAAGGGGTTCAAACAGAAGTTTTGTGTCGACTTCTTTGAGACGTACTCCGCGGTCGCGAACATGAACTCCATTCGGGTTGTTTTGGCAGTGTGCGTGGCAGACGCATACATGATGGAACACTTGGACGCGGACACAGCGTTCCTCAACAGTGACCTGACGGACCGTGTGTACGTAGAGGTGCCGTATGGTATTGAGAACGCTTGAAATTACGTGTGCCTGTTGAACAAGGCAATCTACGGCTAGAAGCAGGCGGCCAGCGCGTGGAACAAGATCATCCATCGGGTGGTCTTGAGGAACGGTTTCAAGAGCTGCGGTGCGGATCAGTGTGGCTTCAATTTTCGTGCCCCCAACCGACGATAGAGTTCCCAACGCTCGTCTTTGGGTTAGAACGCACCTGTGCTTTGCAGCCCAACACCCGTGACTCCTACCGAGCGCGCTTTCCGTTTTCTCGAACTTTGTAGACTCCAGCATGCGTGCACTCGCCATTCAAAAGAGATATGACGAGCGGAAGACTTGTCGCGTTTAATTGCTTTGTTTCGTGCTACTGAGGTTTTGTTAGATCGTACACGGAACTTCTACAAAAGCTCCAACAATAACAGCATTCGTAGATGCAAATACTTTTATAGGCTAATGTACGAGTACCTGGAATGTCTGCGCCTCGAAGTCTGCCAGGTACGCGTAAAACGCTTCCCACGATTCAAACTGCTTTGTTTACATCTCCGCGCCGACCTTAACACGGTCCTCACCCCCGCTTCCAGACGAAGCCGCAACAATTGAATCTATCAGATCCGGTGTAGCTACTGCACTCGTAGCCTGTCCAATGCTCCCTACGCTAGCATCTGCACTGCACTCTACTCCAGCATAGCCTTGTGCATCTGCAATATCTTCGTCACGCGTTTGGTCAACCGCATCGGCGTCACTCGAAGTTATATCTGCTCCTTTTCTTTTGCCAGTAGCATTGCGTCGGAAACTAGCCCCTGCAGTGCTAAGCGCGCTGGCCAGGTCCAAGCTGCGGTCACTCCAAGTCGTCTGAACGTCTGCCGATATAGGTGATTGAGTCGTCTACACGTTCCGGTGCTTTATGCTTCTGTGTTCGAGAGATGTATCCATCACTTCACGAAGTCAGCGGGCTTAGTTATATTATCAAGTTGTGCGTAGCATCTTTGGTAAAGTATTCGGTGTTTCTTCGTGAGGCACTACCGCAATCGCACCCACTGCTACCTACTGCTCTGTTTCGGAAACAAACGATTTTGACTGGGCTTTCGGGGACTTTGGCCGCTGGTGATAAAACGTGGATGACCCACCGGAATTCCACCCCATGTGGAACTGTACAAGCAACTCCAATGTGTCCAGCGATCAATTGACAATCTCCCACCGGTTCTTATTGATGGCATGAGAGAACTAATCGAGAGCAAGGGGGTTGCAGCAGACAATATCACTCGAGATGGCTTAGAGAGTACTATCGAAAGCGCGCTGGAATGCGCTGGGCTTGCTCATGCTCAAGCAGAGGCAACACAAGTGTCATCACCAGAATCTTGCTCGAGTACGGCGCATTATTACAGCGGCAAATTCCACATGCTCCCAAAAACGTTTGAGTTCCCCAAGGTGGGGACGAGCGGGGCGTGGTAGTTGTGGTGGTTTGGGGACAAGACAAGAGGCTACCCATCATTAAAGCGAGTCCGCACGCATGATCTCCGTCGTGAACGAATGCGAAAAACGTTTTCGGACTGGACAAACCTGGTAAAACGTATTGCGGAATCAGCAGCTGAGGTATGCTACGAAACCAGGTTAGACATGACTGAACAGCAGGCAGAGAAAATATTTATAGTAGGGATGGAGAACTTGCCTCTCCTAGCTTTGACTCGCAAGCGCCAAGTATCCGAGCTGTCCCTCGGAACTACGCCCCGCCACGCTCGTCAAGCAGCTTCTAAGCGCTCTCGAAGTGCACCCTGATTGGAGAAAAGTTTCTGTGCGTTCTCCAATAGAAATAGAACCGCGAGAATTTCTACGCTTTTCCTAGATAATTGATTAATTCCACGGTACTGCGTGCGTGAACGTACCCTCAGCCAACATTCATACCACATTCAGAATGTAGCAGCTACAAATTTGCAGCTACACTGGGCGTACTGGCGTGCAGACTGGTCGGGAGTCGCAGTGGTCGCCTCAACGATCGCTGTCGCCTCGGCCTGCTTTTCAAGTGCAAGATCTTCAAAGCGCTTCTTGCACTTGAAAATCAGGCCGAGGCGACAGCGATCGTGCGGAGAGGGAGGTAGTTCACTGTCCGAAGAAGAAGCGTATGCCATTATATTGGTCGCAGAGTCGTTTTAGGTAACAACACGGAGAAATCAAGGGACTCGGACGCAAAGATCAACTATTCATTGTTCTTGCTCTTTGGAGGATTGTTCACTTCTACGGCGTCAGCCGACGTAGACTATGTGAGTGATTCGCCCGTTAAATGCGTGCGAAATTAAATTGTAGGTATTCCCAGCTACATCTGGTTTGGGCTGACGCGATCGTTATCCTGGTAGTGCTATAATAACGGTCACGTTAGGACGGACAGATCAATTGCCTCCAGGACAAATAGGTATCGATTCCATACAAATTTCAAATGATAGGAGCTTATACAATTGCCTTTTTGTATAAGGTATTGTATTTTTAGAAAGGATAACAGGTCAAAGGTATATGCTATAACAGGTAAACATGGAGGCTTAAACGGTATTATACGTTAAGCACGTAAGATTTCAGAGTGTTTAGCATATCATCTTAACGTATGATACCATTTAAGTCTCCACGTTTGCTGTCGCCAACGTCACTCGTTTCATGCTGGCTATGTCGAGGCGCGAAAATCTGCTAACCTAAGCTGTTAGGCGTCGGGATGTGCGAGTGGTTTCAGCGCTCCCCGGTTGGGCTCGTAACCCCTACCGCTAGGCGGGTTCAGAGCGCATTGACGAGCTACGATGGTCGCTAACCTTACACATCCGGATATGTGTCGCGCGCAGATACTGCGGCTGCGGAGCAGGCGCAGGAGATGCGCAATTTCAATGTGAACACAGCATTACAAGAATGCTATAGGACCAGCACTGCCAGGAAAAATGGGCAAATAGTCCATTTAGGAACTCAATTATTGTGATTCCCGTCTAAATTTGGCGAGTTCATAAATCGCTCCCATACAATTTCCTAGTCAGTTTTGGAACCGCATGTCATGGCTACATTCGTACTTAAACGAGAAGGTATACAAAAACCTGCATCGATTGCTGGCGACTTGATTGAACCAATCGCCCATGGGAATTTTGACTAGAACCTACAATACCACTTGTATTATACCAGATTGTACCCATTTTGGCTGTCTTGGCCTTACCTCTGGGTGTAATGAGCATAACTTCAATATGAGCAAACCTACGCTTGGCCACGATGGAGAACCAGCCCCCGAAAGGCACGTTCGACACCGTCACAAAGTCGTCCGAGCCGCTGGCAGCTCCAAAGCCGCTCCACGACGGCGAGCCGTTGGCCCACACCGTGTTGCCGTTGATGGAGATCTCGATCGAGTCGAGCGACTTGCCGAACGTGGGCACCGAGATGGACCCCGTCGTGATCTGCGGCGTCTCGAGGTTGGCGAAGAAGAAGCTGTCCTCGTTCTTGGTCGTCCACTCCACGGTGAAGTCGCCTGTCGCCAGCGTGTAACCAGTGTGCACTTCGCCCACGCCAGCCCCAGCGGCGTAGTCGTGGAGTTGCTGAAGGTGTTCAGCATGTAGCCCCACTGGCGACGGATGATCTCCAGCGCGAGCGAGGCGTTGCCAGGAGTGGCGCGAAGGTGAGCTTCGATCTCGATGCTGGTGATGAAGGGCGAGATGGAGCCGAGGCCTTCGGGCGACACGGCACCGTACTCGTTCCAGCGCGTGGCGAGGTTTTGAGACACCGTGGCGGCCTGCTCCGACGACTGAGTCACGTTGTAGCGAACCGCGAGGGAGTTGCCGTCCTGGGGGTGGAGCTCCGCGCCGGCAGCGGTGGTGTTATCACGGAAGAGCCCGACAGAGTCGTCCCACAGGTTCGAGTTGACGGCCGTCTTGACGGCGCCGGCCAGCTCACCAAACGTCGTGCCGTTGTACGAAGGCACCTCCAAACCGAGCTCCGCGGCCAACTCGGCGTAGCTGTACAGAGCGTGGTAGAGCAGCGAGTTGGCGGCGATGTCTTGCCGCCTTGACCCACGCGGCCCCAATCGTATACGCCCGTGACGTTCAGAAGCATGTCAGAGAAGTCCACGTTGCCAAGGATATACTCGAAGCCGTACAGTGCTTGCTCCCAAAGAGTCTCCACAAACTCGGTGTCAGCAGTCAAAGTCGCGTAGTCGGCCAACGCGATAAGCGTCCAGATGTGGTACGTGTCCGAGTTGATGCCTGCAAGCTGAACACGCGGAGCAATGGGAGTACCCGCGTATGCAAACTGTCCGTTGGTTGTGTTCTGGATGGCGTACAGCGAGTTGATGGCATGGCGAACAGACAGGAGGTTGTCGCTATTCAAGGAAACCACCTTGGACAGTGTGGACACACCGAAGTCACCAGGCCACGGCGTGCGGTCACGCTTGACGCCGTCCACGAACACCTCGGCTCCGGTAGTCACGTTCTGGATGGTGGCGTTGTTGAACCAACCGTACTCAGTGATCGTCGGTGGGTTAGCACGGGATTCGTTCGAAGCGATCGTGCACAGCTGCACGGTGTACGCACCAGCGTACCAGATGCGGTTGAGCAGATCGTCGTCGCTGTAAAAGTAGCCGGAGTACTCGCGGAGCTTGTCGTCGTCCGTGGCTGGAGCCGCCGTGAAGTGCGTGGACACCCCCGAGATCTCGACAGAATCGGAAGAGCTTGTCGACAGCGTTAGGTAGCGGTAACTGCCTCGAGCAAACTCACGACCGAACGTGTAGCTCGAGTCGGGTCCCGCGGGCGCGTAGATGGTTCCGTCGATGATGGCCATATCGGTGGACAGATCGGACTCGATGCCGATGTACTGCGCGCTCTCAGAGAAGGCGACTCCCAGCTTGGTGTCACTTGTGGTGCCCGAGCCGAAATGCAGAGTGATGAAACCAGTCACTTGCTGACCGAAGTCGTAGGTGACGGTGGAGCCGTTGCCGGACAGCGTGGCGGTCAAGTCGGACACATTGACATCGCCAGAGGATCCGTAGATGCCAACGGGCTCGATGTCTCGAGACGCGGGTGACTGGATGTACTGTTCCCAGGGAGCAGCAGCGTTTGCAGCGACGACAGCCGTGAGGACGCTTGCGACGAAAGCGACAGTAGCTTGCACCTTCATTGCTGTTGAGGCATTCGGATGCAGATTCGAAAATGACAGTGCTTTCAAGCTGCGTGACCCCATTGAACTTCTCTTGGATGTGAAGGGATCCGCTTCTCACGGGATTTGTTTATGAAGAAGTTCATCCACGTTTCTTTGATGTGCATGTATGCCACGTACGCGTGCTACAGACTGAGTCAGGACGCGGTTTTTCCCGAACCAGGCTGGATTTATATTTATCAGACAGCTTGAAGTTGCTGTCGTCGACAGGTACAGTGCGTCTACGGGGGATCTCACTATCAGTGTGCTGATTCAGCACACTGATGATCTTTTCGCTTTGGTCTTGACATAACCTTACTGTAGTTCCTAAACTAGAGCTGTAGTAACAGAGCAGAGCGTACTTGTAGTATCAATTATGCTGCAATTATCTGGCCCGATTGTACTGCAGTAATAATATTATTTATGCAACTCCACCCTTGTGTAGGGCGTAAGAAGTCAGTCACTCAGTGAGTGACTCACGACTGTACTGTGAGCATAATCATAATTCGGATCTTGGGGTCTTGGGATTTGTATTTGTATTTGTTGCGGTTTAATAGGCTAGCTACTCCCAAAGTCGCGCTCTGCTGCAACTTCGCCTACGGATCACATACGCTTGGACGTACTGACCCACGGTAGAAGCCTAGCACCCTCACGAGAGGGTGCACCTAAAGATAAAATATGCATATACATATGCAGTGCTCCCAAGTTGGGAGTCCCAACCCTCTTATGTGACCGCTTGTCGGCTTGCAGCCAGGGCCAGTTGACGTCGCGCGTGCCACAGTTGACCTCGTTCGCGTATCTGATCTCGACGGGATTGCAGTCGTCGTGAGAGCGTAGCTTGAGTGTGTCTTGTCCATTGAATCCTCCGTGTATTGATTCCGGTGTTAACTTCATTTAGAAGCGTACCACGCCCGTCTTGCACTGACGCTTCGTCGTGTCTCGTGCATGTAAACTTCAATACTCGCGCAGTGTAGTCCATGTGCGGAGAAAAACCGCTTCGTGCATACGTTTTGCTGCTTTAGACGTATACGATGTAGCTTTGGCCCACGTCTCGCTGCGTAAAGTCATTGTTGGGAATCGACGCCATCCCCTTGGCGCATCATACACCCCAAGTTCCAAGCGGTCGAGTTGGTGGCGGACCCGTGCCCACCACAGCGGTGCTGTAGAGCTACTCGAATGGATCTCACACCATTCAAAAACTGGATGGCGAAGGTTGACAACTTCAGGTTCGATATGGGCCCATTCTGGCAGTAACCATTCATCTGAGAAACTCAGTTGTAGCGCTTGGGTCCACAACGGAATGGAGAGCCTAGCCAATTCGGGTGCTTGTGATCTCCTTGCTAAAACACCAATGATGATAGCTTTGGTGTTGCGATGAAATATGTTCTTCTGTGACAGGTGCTCGGGGGGCTGTAGTATAAAATATCCTGCACGCATACATAGTTCACCTGCAGGTATTTTTACGACCCAAGTGCACCCGATCGCTTCCATCAACATATGGCCCTCTCCGCCATGGTATGTCGCGACCCAATAGACCGGAGGGTCAATTGAAAGCTGACTTTCGTACAGGTTTTTGAATTTTTCCCACCATGCCTCACTATGAGGTTGGTATACATCGTCGATCCACCATGCTGAAACCTCATCAACAGGCATCAGATCCGTTAGGCCAGGAAATGCGTCGTACGGAATGCGCTGTTAAAATGTATCAGCTGACCAGCCAGGGGTCCACTGAGCTAGCTTCGCCTGAAGAGGCCAAGCTGGCCATGATATCGTTGGACCACATCTAGCAACGACGTAGGCAGTAGGCATCCTGCAGGGTTAGTACTGTGGTACTCGTTCTGGATTACCTCTTCGAATCGTTCGTCGTGAATCAGTTGACTGGGATTACCCAGACATTCCAGCCATTGCGCGTGTACCCACATTTCGTCGGTGACTTGTACCATCGGGCGCCATAGAATTACTTCAGAGTCACCAGGTGCCCACAACGCTCGTTGGGAACATCCTGTGGCCTGTGCAATATGGTGGTCTATGGCTGGTAAGAAAATCTGTTGATCGGGATGCCAAAATGTTGTGTTAAGCTCATAATGTAGCGTGCCAAGCAATGTTTGAAGTTGTACAGCGTCAAAGCACTCGTGTTGGTCAAGTCCAAACCTGTGGTCCTGGGTGTCACGGATTTCCACAGCATCATGAGAGATGCCCACTTCAGCACATATACCACAAGCAGCAGACCACCTCGCATCGAATCTGCGCTTAACAGCGTTGGTATGTAGCACGTTCCTCCGCGCCCTCCAAAAGAAACGACGTAGTGGTTCTGTCCATTTACTGCGATAAATCATACTCACTTCGTCTCTCGCAAGTGTATTCCTGATTTCACTCTTTTGTTGCAACTTGGTACACCATTGCCTGCGTTGATCATTTGTCACACGGGTCTGCAGATACTGTAAGGGGTTCCCAACAACTAATGCCCCGTTCTCGTCAATAATCATGTATGTGTCGTACGCTAGCCAATCTGAATATGATGCCATCATATTCTGATGATGACTCGCTGTTGCTGCCGCGTCAACGGCTGCAAGCGCTCGGCGACGCTGCCCGAGCTCCAAGTCTGTCGTAAATTCATGTTCTTTGTGTGAGGCGACCCAGGGCACGTTCATGGTACCGGTTGCACGCATTGCGCGACTTAAAGACCTTACTTCAATACGGTGGGTATCTTTATACCTGAGATGCCTGAGTTTTCCACTGGCGTGTGCTCTTGCTTTCTGGAATACTGTAATCGCACTTTTGTTGTCACAAATTTGTTCACCACTGTCTCCAAATAAGATAAGCCCTGCTAGAAAGGCATGGATTTCACAGCGTGTCGAGGTTATATCTGTCGGGTGAATTCGTAGCTGTCCGGTAACCATGTATCCTGCTGGGGTCTGGAATGCCCCCCCCCCCTGAGATTGCGGTGTGTTTGCGTGGACCTCGCTTCCATCCCCGGCTTGCACATTACCTGCACTGTTGCCTGATTGCCATGCATATTGGACGCTAGAATCGCGCAAATTTTGAACAGGATCATCGGAGAGGGCAAGAGAATGACCGCAGGCGGTGACACAATTGGAGTGATGCCAAAATCCACATGACACACACCACCGTTCACCCTGGTATCGCCCACATTCCGTGCATGCTGTGGCTTGCTCTAGTGGTCGACCAGCCAGTAGTGTCGTATCGTATCGAAGGCGACTGCGAGCCGCAGCTTCGAGTAGTAGCTGTCGACCATTTACACCACAGACTTCTCCTACTTGTGTTGTTGTCCATAGTATTATTCTGTCACTACCGTACCGGCTGCGCTGCAGGTATTTCGGCGTAACAGGCATGCAAACAGCCTCAAATTCATCGCAAAGCTGATTGTACGTGCGCTTATACCAGATGTCACTGCCGCGTGGACGTTCATACCACCATTGCACCGGCATAAGCGTACCTAATTCATGTCGTTTCAGATCGCCAATATCCCGATACCCCAGTTCATGGTCTAGTATACGTGGTGTGTTCCCGGACATATCCATCTTTACTGCCACGGTCCATTCACCAACACCAATTCTAGTTTGATACGGAATGACACCAGGTGCCACTCGCTCATATCCGACTGGGTCATGCCGAGTACTCGTGCCATGTTCCACCAACTGATTTTTCCACAACTCATAAAGCTCATCTACTTTGGCACGCTTACCACCACACCAGCGACCTTTTCCTTGGAGTTGTTGTCGTGTAAGGATAAATTTTCCCGAGTCCGTACAGATGTCGCCCACATAGCGCAGTTTGTAGCTCGAGTTCCAGTTGACTGCAACTAAGACTTTTTGTAGCGGCAGAGGGGTAATCGCGAGTAATGGGCGATCGTTCGAGCGACTTGACACTGCTGCAGACGGCTGAGTCCATTTTACTGCACATCGGAGTGGTGGGTCCAGTTTTGATGCAAACCGAATAAGTTGGGCTTCCTATGTTCGAATTTGAACTGGGGGTAAGATTGGAGTGCTAAGCGGGTTTACTGTCAGGCCAGCATTAACCTGGTAGGCTTCAAGTCGCTCTACCAGTACGTGATACACGGGCAGCGCTGGTGTATTCAAGATACGGAGAGCTTCTTGCCATCGATGAATATTGGCATCCAGTTCACAGCTGTCCAGGCGTAGCCCATTTTCTTTGTCCTAATACACGTCTCGAGGTGTTGAGAATGGAAGTCGAAGAATAGTTCTGGCAACTTGCCTGACATAGGAGTCGACGAACCCTGCCACCGATATGGCACCTCCTAACACCATGCGATACCGCATTCTAGGGATCCGCACACTGTTAACGATATAGCGAAATTGCTCCAGCGATAACTGCAATCTCTGTATCCGTGCGGCTTCTTCGGTAATGCGCACCCACGTAGGCGAAACCGTTGCTTCCCACTGGTTACCGCCACCTTGATAGATGCCGAGATGTTTAAACCCGTCTTCTGGTGCAACAATAGGAACCGACTTGGGCTCCCCACGGCCATCGTTTAGTTGAATTGCCTCAAAATGTTGACCCGTGGTGCCTAGGTACATCATGAATGATTTTGCAGCACCAAAAACACCACCTGTGCCGGTTTTTCCCGTGAACACATTTGTCACTTCGCTCCTCGCAATAACACCACGATATGATGTTGTTACATCCAGCTGATCAGCGACAAACAGGGTGCTACTAATATCGATTCCGCGGCCCTCTTGATGGTGCTGAATTTTAACGGGATCGGGACATTTAGCTAGCTGTTCCTGCAAGCAGTCCATATAGCAGGCTATGTGTAGGATGTAGAGTATAGATCCCTGCCCAATACCAAATTCGCTACACCCTGTCGGGATCCACCCGAACGCTGTTCGCACATCGACTTCTCCTGGGCCAAGTAGATCAATCATTAGTATCCGTAACTCCAATTCCGCGATAGATGATATCCATGCACCACTTTGGTATCCGGTCAAAGCATTTCAAACAATCTTTGGATGCCAGGAGCAACTGTTCGCGTAGATTTTGTGCTCGCTCTGTCAAAAGTGTCACTAGTAACGCCGCGTCAATCCCGGTTCGGTCTGTCTGGAAGCCATGCTGCATTTTACTAATTGGGATACCAGGCTCCACATACCGCTTGATAACATGAAATAATCTACTTGCTAACGCCGATTGAACCGTAATCGGGCGCCACGGCGGCAGTCCTTTGCTGTTGTCTAGAGTCGGATCGACGATCCCCGTTTTTGACAGAAAGATCATCTGCTTATGTCGGAGGATCGCCGGTGCTTTTCCTGCCCGTAGAATAAGCTCGATAACTTTTCTCTCTCGTGCTCGAATTTGACTGGGAGCTGCTTTCCACATTTCCTGTGATACACCACCGTAACTCGGCGCAACATGTTGCTTTAAGTGGCGGTCAACCTCCCGCTGCATCTCTTCATTGTACACATATTTTGTCCAAGTGTGTTCTTCTTGCTGCCAATGCGCTGCAAATCGCCCACCTGATTCAATATCGGGCAATATCCATTCACGTGCGAACGTCGGTAACTGCATTGCATCGTCTGGAGACAGGGTGTCAAGATATCTACGCGTCTCGGTTTTTTCATCTTGGGGAATCCAGTTGTCTAACAGTTTTGTTAATTCCTCCTGCACATCGTTCTGACACTCAGTATAGCGTGCGTCATCAGCATCGGAGATCATTGCGCTTCTTATTGTTACGGGTGGCGAACCTTTTCCCAAAGTACTGTCTAGAAATCTTTTGAGTGCCCGTTCAGAGAACCAATACTGTCGCAATTCGCGTGATTGACGGCGCTGTTGTGTTTCCCTCCAGTTCCTACGTGTACGCATAATCGATTTCCACTGTTTACATACCGAAGTAACCCAAACGACCCAGTCCTCAGTAGATGGGGCGATTGGTTTGCAAGCTAGTAGCTGCAACAACCGTCTGGTACCTTCACCGTGAGTACATCCGGGTACAAGTTTCGCTGGTTGAAGCACCCACTTGGGCCATAGGATGTTGTCCATTGCAGCACATAATTCGGTTGCACTGGTACCCGCTAGGAGGCTAGATATTTCACCTGTCGGAGCTGAGCTGTGCACCGATTGCTACGGTTGATGCATACCCAACGGGCAAGATGTCTACGTGACTGATTTGTTTCTCCCCATAGCACCTTAGCACTTTCGACAAGGCAGTCATTCATATTTTCGATGGCGCGTTCTAGCCATGCCTGGATCTCATCATTGGTGCTGCTCTCCACATCAATATCCTCGATTAAGTTCACTCTGCCCTCGCTCAAAAGCTTGCGTGTATTGTCTGTGAACTCACCCATGTCGGCACTCGTTTTATGTCTTGTATTCACCACTTTGATCGGGGTAATACCGTGAATTGTTGCTGCAATATTATCCCCACGTTCACACCGAAGAACTGCGAAGGGCGTTCCAATATGATCACTGGAAAGTATACTCCGGAGCCAAATGCCACTACACGCAACAACTGATTCATGTTCCCCAGAGATGTAAATGTCATCAAGTGCCGTTTGAACATTACCTCTAGAATAGGTATACCGTTGAGTTGACGGGTGTCGTGACTTGAATGATGATATTAACCCATTCGAACCAGCCCACTCTGCAAATCGCTGGCTTATGGCTTTAGCCTCATTTGACCGCTCTCCCGCGCCCGATCGATCGAGACAGTCGTCAGGGTAGGTGTTGAAGTCACCTGCAACACACACGATAGCCATTTCATCGCGTCCTGCAGCAATTTGATGCTGAATCCACTCCCAGTCCGCGATCGTATCCTCTTGGTGTCGCTCTGGTGTGTGGTGGACGTACGTACCCACGATCCACAACGTTCTTGCCGTCCTGAGTCGTATTTTTACCCGCATGGATCTCTTACTCCTGGAGTAGATAATGCTGTCTTTGACAATGCGGTTCTCCCACCTTTCACGGTTAAAGACCATTGCTATATACTGTGAGCCGATTAGCAACAGACCTGGTGAAGTCCGTTCTTGATTGTGTGGCCGCGTCCACACTTGTTCTACTCTCTGACCGCTGAGACCCGGATCACTTACAATAGTAATATCTTGATCATGGGCTATAATCCAGTTCGCCAGCTCGTCATTCAGCTTACGCCGTAGGTTTCGATTTATGTTAGTTGTGCTGATTCGTATGGTTCCCTCATCCTTGCAGAAGCTGCTGTCATCATCACCAATGTAATCGCCGGAGTAATGTTCCCGTTGCAAAATGCTATGAAGAACTGTGCTGCGTAAGGTATTATCCGGAGTTTGCAGGCGACAACAGACCGGGCGCCATTTCCGATGATGGCGACCTCCTCGTTGGTGACGCGGTGTGGAATTACTTCCTACTGCTCGTTGGTCTTCGGCCACTGACAAATCGGTGTCGCTTGAACTATCACCAGCGTTCATATAGCCGGCTTGATCACGTTCATTATCTCTTCGCGCTGACCCTACCACTGCAGTCTCCATCTGGCCTCGTGGTGGTAGTACGGGGTGCACTGGCATAGCGCCCACCAGCTGGATCGTTATTATGACAACAATCAAAAGTACACCCCATTTCAACCCAGTATGATTTCGATAGGAGACCAAACCTACTGGTGGTCTTGGCCTCCTCCTCCAAAATGCTGCATCTGACCACTGAGCGTTTGCAAGAGCCGATCGAATCCGTCGTTCAAACCTGTCACTGCTGCTTTTACATCAACGGACAGATTTGCGAGTGCATCATCTGTTCGTCGTTGCTGCCGATCCAGGTCCTCAAATCGGCGCTCAAAGTGTTCCATTCGTGCACTAATCATTTGATTTAGTTTCTCGTCGATGCGGTGCTCACTAATGCTGAGCATGCGTGACGATGAAATATCATCTCTCTGCAAATCATATTTGCTTCGAACTTCACGGTGATCTTGATTCTGGTGCGGTGGGCCGGCCTTCGTAAGTCTGGGACAGTCACTCTTGCTGTGGCCAAAGTCACCACACTCACGACACGCGTGCTTTGGTGGAGTTGTTTCCCACCTCCGGAGGTACAACGATATTTTCTTGTACTTAAACCGTTTTACCCCGTCGGGTCCATACTGCTGCAGAATGTCGTCCATTTGCTCTTGGGATGAACATTTTCCGATCGCAAACAACGGCTGACTTCCCCGGATTTCTATCTGCACTTTTCCTAAGGAGTACTCCTCAAGGATGCGCTCTAGAACGTGGGGCTTGATTTCAATGCGCAGACCGAAAATACCAATCCTGAATTCTTTGCCTTTAGCTTCACGGTCACTAGGGCGGTACATCACTTCGAGCGACGAATCCCATTCCGACTGCGGGACTGGCTTTAGAATCATAGTGCTCGTCGGGTCTCCGTGGCGAAATGTATCTGTTTCGTGCGAGTCGAGGTAGGCCTTGTAAACTCGGCTTGCTTCATCTGCAGACGCAAAGAACAAGCGAAACGAATACGCGATGTCGGGGCTCGTATAGACTGCAACCTGGAGACAATCGCATGCACCGCGTCTACTCTCCTGTCGAATATTGCGGCGATCGAAGTACGTGCCATGCGATACTATCAACGCATCGGTCACTCCCCAGCTTCGAAGCACTCCAAGCAACTGTAAATACGAAACTCTGTTGCTGTTGACGTACTCCAGTTCATTGAGAGTTAAGCTGGTGTTTTTCCGACCTGTGAACACTGGCTGTACCCAAATATTGACCCCCTTGATCGACAGATATCCTGGCTTCAGCAAGCTCCACAGTGCTTGATCAAGTTGAATAGGGTGTCCGGACAAGTAGGACGTGGTCTTTTTGCTTTTTGCGCCATAGTTTCTTGTGCTTGTTTCTATTTTCAGTTTGTTGTCATCGAAAAATACCCCGCTAGCTCTGCAAGCATTTAGTATGTCCCCACGAAGGTGAGCAATAGTCAGCGTGCATTTTTCCACTTCCAGCGAAGATTCCGACATCGAGAAGATAATCACCGTGGTCGTCTTCTTAAACTCAGCTTCCAGGACTTCCCATTCTGGTTCCGACAGAGCTCCAGGTAGGTTCTCTTCGACATACTCGATGTCACTGGCCGTCAGGTCCGTCTGTGTACGTGGTCGTTTTCCGTTGCCCCCGGGGCTTGCTTCCATCACCGACCGCACAGGTTGGTGGTCATCATCCATCGTAACATCATCTCCCGACGAAGCCATGCTTCTCCAGCGAGAGTCTGCGCTTGCCATTCTCAAGCAATATTTTTCCTGTAGGGTCGCACTATACAATCTTCAAGATGTAGCGCCCTTTTAGCCGGCTTCCAGCCAACCGCCTCTGCTGTGGCCCCCACTCGCGCTGCGTCGATCTAATTCGGGAGTCCTGAGGTCTTGGGAAATGATTATGTTGTGTTCTTGAACCTGCTGCAGAGCTTAATCATCGGCACATGGTTGGCTGCGATGCGCCACCCCGCTGTTCTTGAATCAGCCCACTAGACCTTGAGTTGGATAGATTGGAAAACGCTTTATCAAAGTTGCCATGTGATAACTAGCTGAAATCAGTTTGGCAACAAGACAACTTGTTGTGCCGAGAAGAATTAAATTCTTCCACCACATTTGGGTGTCATTTCCAGTTGATAAAAGTCGAGTCGGCGATTTGTTCACCGCTTCGCACCAACAAAAACTGAGATTAAAGCAAGGGCACGAATACTACATCGGGGCCGTGTTGCTCCAAATAAAATATCAATGCGTTCGACTCAAAACTTTGCACCAAACATCGCACACAGCGATAATGGGGTGAGGAACAAAGTTGATTAACTACCGTAGCTTAGGGATTTCTCGGTTTGCTTGTTCTGAACTAATTACGGCTAAACCATGTTCGATGAGGTCAATTCTGCTGTGTTGGGGGTATCGAAACCCAGGCGCTCCAGCAGCTGGGCCGGTACAGCTTTTCCAATACTTAAGTACTCAGCTCAGACGTATACTTCCACATCCAGAAGCTGGAGGAGTTTGTGCTTCAATTCGAGATTATTTACCGCAGCTTTTGGAATATTGGCTGACAAATGGGCAATATACTTTTTTCTGGGTCATGAATTTACTTTCTAAAATCTCTAAAACCCGCCGTACAACAATGTGTTCGAGAAGCGTGTGAGGCAATTGAGACGGCAGAACATTGATTTTTCTCATATCCAGCATTGACTAAATAAAAGTATGAGAAGAACTGTGGCTCCGTGGAATAAAGATTTAAGTGTGAGTTTAACCTGGACGTTGGCTGCCTCTATTCCCAAACCGCACAAATATCAAGAACGAGTGGAGGCAGCGTCACAAACTGTTGTTGTTACTTTGGAGAGTCCATATTGCATTAAATGCAACATTGGTACTCCAAGCCACGTGGCGACTACAATTTCAAGAAACCAGCACACCACCCAATCCTATATAAATTTATTTAACCTGTTCCTTTCACCGCCATTACCGATGTAAAATCTACTGAGAGCACAAATAATTTGTGCTCTGCGTCATACAAACTCATACTTAAGTATTTCGAAGTACTTATGAAGTATTATTACTTCGAAGTACCATTTTAGAGGTATCAAGGTAATCGCGTTTGAAGTTGACCAATCAAATTTTGTACGTAACCGGAGATCAAAATTTTTAAAGAGTAACTTACTCGTAGAAAGCGTATAACCACTCTACTTCGATTGCTTTCCATGCGCGGTTTTCGACAGTATACAACTCGTTAAAAGAGCGAGAAAATATTGCAGCGACACCATTCGAAAACATCTCGAAATGTTGACCCCATGAAAATGAAGATATTGTTTCTACATGTAGATGAACGCAACTTCTCGGGAACTAAACATTTCTTGGCAAGCAATAGCTCAAAATGAGTGCAAGACACACGAACTTAAATCGCGATTAGTACTTTGATTGATTAGTAAGAGTGTGTAGGACGCCGTCCCTACGCAACGCGCGTGATCTAAGCAGCGGTTGTAATTCTTCACAAATAGTCGGGTCTTGACCAAAGCTGGTGATCATCTCATAAATTCGCAAGAATCCACGTCCGCTTGGTCTCACAGCGAGAATAGTGCGTTCAACTCAACAGACCATCCACACGCTTTCCGTAATACTGAAGTACGAGAATCGAACGTCTATTACACTAAGAAATCGATGGCATGTCAACAAGTAGCTAACATCACCGATAACCATGCTTCTAATTGCAATGCCGCAGCTGATACGACGCTTGCTTTGGTCTCAAACGAAGCAGCCTCAAAAATCGAACGCTCGAACGGTAAATCGCCCATGACGATGCTACAGCAGGAAAAAAGAACCCGGTTGCAGCGGCTTTCTTGCTTCGCGAACAGCTTCAATTGCCGCCAGTCTGGTGTTTCGTCCTCTACAGTGCGTTGCTTCCATTCGTCAAGCCGCAGCGAGGTCAGACGCCATTTCGGAGAACTTCGTCGGCTGCTCTTCTGCTACCATTTCTCCTTTTCCAAGTCAAGCACCAAGCGCTCTACCCGATGATGGCCACTACGACGAGCAGAAAAATCTCCGACGAGTCCAATTCCAGCAGCAACGCAGGAGAAGATCTGGGTGCACCGCAGCGTATCCGTGTACCACCCAAGCACGGTCAAAAGTCCGCCTGCACAGGGGTCTTCATGCTGGCATTTACGACGTTGTTGCTGATCGTAGTCGTCGGCATCGACATCGCGCTGGAGACAAACATCTTGGTCAGTAAAGCCGTCCTCAACCCAGCACTTCGCAGCGTCCGCGAAGAAGAGTTCTCATGCTCTCCGATGACGGTGAACGTGAGCAACATTGAGTATCATTCCCGCCATCGGTACTACAGCATCATGAAAGAGTTGGGTCCGCCCTCACCTCCACTTTTCCGTGACAACCACACGGTGCTCTGCAATGAAAGTCTCCGGAGTGACCTCGGCTACGGATACTGCCTGCCGATTTCCGGGCGCAAGGACGCACCGTTCTGCACGGGAGCCGACCGCATGGATCTGCTGACTCAGCATTCGCGCAGAACTCGTTGCTACGCTAGTGTGCTCCACATGTTGCTGGTCGAGATCTACGAAGAGCTCCAAGCCTTTGCCAAGTCTCCAGCACTCGTCTTCGGTTCACTTCTCGGAGCTGTGCGGAATGGGTCCATGATCCCGTTTACCGAAGACACCGACATCGCCTACAGTGGAGAACTCAGCGAAGATAACGACGTCGGTCGCGCCCTGGTGCAGAAAGGTTATCACTTCTTCTTTCTCAACATTTGGCGAGTCTGTGTAGCTCCTACACACCCACTTGCGGCCAAGCTGTACGACTCAACGCTGCCGATCACCGAAGCCTACAGAGTGCCATACCTCGATCTGTACGCTATGGAGCAGCTGAATGACACAGCCTGGAGCATGGAAGGATATCGCGGCGACACAATACCCGCCGACAAGGTGCAGCCGTTCTCTCAAGTGATCATCAACGGCCTTCCGTTCGACACAGTGCGCGACCCGAATTATTTCTTGGTGGAAATGTACGGCGATGACTTTATGGTTCCGAAACCTCGCGGATAGCGGACAGTCTGGCGGAGAATAGTTTCTTCTTCTTCTTAGTATTCAATCAAATGAATGGCGAGTTTACACGAGGCGAATGCTTGAAAGTACAAAGAGGGTCTTTTCATTCATGCGTTGGGGTGCGGAGCTGCGTTAATCAGCCTCCCATCCGTGACTTTGGAGTCAGGTAGCCAATTCCATACATTCTCTTCAAGCAATACTCTGGGTCATGGAGCTGCTGTCCGTTGATTATCACCAGCTTGAATGGTCTCATTTTCTCATCAGGTATCATGCGGCTTCCTTTGACGTTGTTCATCTTTTCGAGTTTCCACTCATCGCTAAGAGCTGATTTATTCATGTAGTAGAGGTCGAGGCACGGGCTGGCAGAGGCTAACGCAATTTACAGACTTGGATCGTACAGCTTTGCGGCTAGAGGGTGAGCAGCACACACGCCAGATATGCTAGAAAATAGATGGTAACCTTTTTGCCATAGTTATCGCTGCATATTATCACCCCCTAGCAGTTTGCCGTTGTAGCCGATGTCAGAATCCTCAGTAGATTGGATGATGCCCTTGTCACGCAGCGCACCTAATAATGATCCGTACAGGACGACAGGAGATTTCCCCATGACTTTGAAGTTCCTCGTGCACCTCCACCACCAGCATGCAGGACGCTCGCGTGACAAATTGTTTCGGACGAATTTTGAGTCCATGCGATCGGCACCACTGCAAGATTGCGGATCTTTTCGTCCAGACAATTGCTGAACGTACGATGCTTGCGCTTGAGGTGTACTAGTATGTGGTTCCTGCAAAATGCCGCATGGTTTCCACAGAAAACTGGTGACTGTCGAGGAGAAATGTTTGCAACGTAGTGTAGTACTCATGGTCATAGTGATATCTGACGTCGCTTACGTCCACGACACTAGGAGGGCAAGGCGTCTTGTCCCCCAACAGCAGAGTCGCTGGATTTCGAGTCAAGATCTGAATTTCTATCGCAAAGCCACTCGAGCACCAGTAGTGCGAGAGTGAAAAAGATCACGCTGTCCATGAATCGAAACGTGATTCTCCGTGTAGCTCGCACCGGTACGGTACCTCGTCGCGTTGACCTGGCAAATGCTGGCAGTGAGGTTGAACGCTACCTCCGTCATCGCGACGCCGACCTCGAAATTCGACATGAATGTCGTCGAGGTTCTGACGATTTTGACGAGCCGGGCTGGGCTACTTTGGTGTGCCTCTGGTCGCTAGCGTCAGTTGCTTAGGCGCTTGAGAGGGTTTTTCGGAATGGCAATGTAGAGAGGCCTGATGCTCGTGCTGCAGTAAGCACAACTCCAAGTATCCCATGTAGTTAGTGGTGAGCGATCGCGTGAGATACGCTTGGCCAGCAAAAATAGCTACATGTATCATTCGGATCGACGGCCAGCCTAACGGATTAGTCACAGCACCGCGTTCCCTTCTTCTGTCCACAACACTACACAATCTCAACTCGTGAGTTGCAGTATTTTACTTGCCGTTGTCTTTCTCAGAACCCAACTCTGGACTCTGGAATAATACGGCCCGTACTATACGGGGCTTGCGTTAGTTAGAGGATTACGGACGCCTCGCACCCTTGCAACAGGCGTCGCACAATCCATACAGCAGGCTGCCAAACCCCAAATTGCGTTTGGCGATACATGTAATCAGAAATCGGTGCTTGTTCAAGTTCTGGGATCACAATGTGATTCACATCGAGCAGCCGACGCCACGTTGTCCTTCCGCAAAAATGTCCCGGTCGTCGACTGGCGACTGCAGCAGCACATGACATCATGTCACTGACATCATGTACAGTAGCAACACAGAGCCTCTGCTAATTTAGCAGTGCTAAAACCCCTCTCGCAGGCAATGCTGAGACTCTCAGTGAGTGGGGCGACCGCTCCATGTGTCCGTTGCTGCATGCATACTTCGTCGGATTATTTTCCCACTCGTCTACAATGATGACTCGATCGCATTGCAGATGATCACGCTGTCGTGACGACAGCCCCAAATGCTGGAGACCCATAAACCACCCCTCTCAGCGTGCAGAACTCGCCGCTACGCTCTGGATTTTCGCCAGCAGAGTGAAGCCCCAACGTGCTCGAGCGCACCGGACTCTTGAGTAAGCCGCAGCATAGAGTGCCCCGACCGCGAGCATTGGCCCGCTCTGATTTGGGCCCCGTACATGTGCAACGGGGCAGCGCAGTCTCTGGCCGTATCCATTTTCTCCGTTCGCGTCGACCGGCGACCGCCCACCTCCGAGCAGTCGGCGCCTCAGTTCGGATTTCGCTCTGTCCAGAGGACGCGGCCATGCAGGAACGGAAGATCGACGTAGAGCCCGAGACGGCGCACCGCGTGGGCTCACCCGGCAAGAAGAGCGTACACCGCCGCAAGGAGCTGTGCACGGGCATCATGTTGCTGCCGGCGCTGGTGCTGGCGCTGATCGGGCTCGTGGCCTTCGACGTCATCATGGAGACTAACATCATCGCGCTCGTGCCAGCCGCCATGCTGGCCAGCGACGCCGACATCTGCACGCCGACCGTCGTGAACGCCAGCGCCATCGAGTACCACTCGGGCCACCGGTACTACGACGAGCTCAAGGGCTTGACGATCCCCGTGCCGGTCTTCCACGACGACCACACCAAGCTCTGCAGCAAGAAGAGCAGGATCCAGGCCAAGTACGAGTACTGCCTGCCCATCTCCGGCCGGAAGGACTCGCCCTTCTGCGCTGCAGCCGACCGCATGGATCTGCTCAACCTGCGCTCGGCCAAGTCCATCTGCTACGCCAGCGTGCTGCACATGCTGCTGCTTGAGGTGTTCGAGGAGCTGCAGGCCACGGGCAACATCCCGTTCCTGGCCTTTGGGTCCCTGCTGGGAGCCGTACGCAACGGCTCCGTGATCCCATTCACGGAGGACGTCGACATTGGCTTCGTGGGCGAGATGGTCACGCAGGACACGCTGCGTCTGCGGCTCAGGAAGAAGGGCTACCACATGTTCTTCATGGATATCTGGCGGGTCTGCGTGGCGCCCACGCACCCGCTCGCGGGGCACCTGTACGACCCGAACCTGCCCATTACCAACAACTTCGCCGTGCCGTACGTGGATCTCTACATGATGAAGCAGACCGACGACGGCGACTGGGACCTCGAGGAGCTGGACGGCGGCAACGGCCGCATTCTGCCTGACAACAAGGTGCAGCCCTTCTCGCAGGTGGCGATCAACGGGATGCCATTTGATACCGTCGCGGACCCCGAGTTTTTCCTCAAAGAGGCGTATGGAGACGACTACATGACGCCCAAGCCGCGCGATGAATAGCTCACGATACTGTAGCAACAGTAGGGACGATAGGAAGCAAAACTGTAGCATAGATACCGATAACATGTTGAACGTTGATGGTAGGTAAATAAGATCGCTGCCTGTCACGCACGTGGACTGCATGCACCACATGATATGGTCTGGCCGTGACGATTGGACAGACCACGTGGAAGAGAATGCAGGATAAGCAGAACGAACAGAGAATGGGGCGGCGGGTGTCCCGCCCGCGTCGCACCGTCGTCTGGATCCATTCATAGGCGGTCAAGGCTTATCCGAAATGGTCGAGGACAGTGTCGCTATGGAGAAGGACAACAGACCTCGACGGCTCAACGTGCTGCGCAGTATTGCGCTGGCGACGAAGGGAGCGACCTCAACGCCGATCGTGGTGTTGCTGGTGCTCGGGCTGCTTGTCTTCATGGAGACGCGCATCTACCGCGCGCCGAAACTCTCCGAGACGGACGAGAACGCCTGCACTCCCAACGTTCTGGACGCCAACAACATCGAGTACCATTCCGGGCACAGATACTACGCCATGCTGAGGGACATTGGGGCGCTGCCACCGCCAGTCATTCGAGGGGAGCACGCCAAGCTCTGCAGCAAGATCAATCGGTACAAGGCCAAGTACGAGTACTGCCTGCCGATCTCCGGGAGGAAGGACGCGCCGTTCTGCACTGCGGCTGACCGCATGAACCTGCTCAACGTAGACGCCCAGGAGATCTGCTACGCCAGTGTACTGCACATGCTCATGGTCGAGGTCTATGAAGAGCTTGAGGCGAAGCGGAGCACCCCCTTCCTCGCGTTCGGATCGTTGCTCGGAGCTGTGCGGAATGGCTCAATGATCCCGTTCACCGAGGATGTGGATGTCGGATACGTGGGCGAGTTCGAGACGGCGGACAAGGTGAAGCTCGCACTACGCAGGAAGGGCTATCACATGTTCTACATGGGCATTTGGAGGGTTTGCGTGGCGCCGACGCATCCCCTGGCGGGCCATTTGTACGACCCGGAGCTGCCCATCACCGAGAGCTTCGCTGTTCCGTACGTGGACTTGTACATGATGAAGCAGACAAGCAGCGGGGACTGGGATATGCAGGAGCTGGAAGGCAGCAACGGCCGACTTCTTCCCCATGACAAAGTGCAGCCATTTTCTCAAGTGACGATCAATGGAATGCCTTTCGACACAGTGCGTGACCCCAAGTTTTTCTTGAAAGAAACTTACGGTGACGACTACATGATCCCGAAGCCTCGAGAGGAGGAAGACGGAAGAAAGCAATGAGCAGAGAAGTCGCAGATAGACTAGTAAAAATGCTGTAAGTGTACAATTACTTCAACTGAATACAGCCTGGAATTCCCTATTGCGTCTGCTTCGGCCTCAAAAATACCATCCCATTTCGTTCATATTTAGTACTTCGTACTCGGACTGCCGCTTCTCTCGAGATGATTCTTTCGGTCACTGAGTCAGGAAACATGGACTCGAGATCCTAAATGATGCCCATGTACTGAATGGTATTATACATGTACTTGCACCGCGAGTACCGTAACGAAGTACAAGCACAACACCACCAACTGCAATCTAATAACCGATGTAGGAACACCATTCGCTTCGCTGCATGCTGTCCGTGGTCGGAAGCTGTTCACGTCGAGTTACATACATGTACATACCATGTACGGTACGGGTAACCAACAGCGCTCGCCCACCACCCGCTTAGAACAGCAAGGTTGCTGGCCACCAGCGTTGCGTTATGCTCGTCGAATGAAGACCAACATGTGTCCGCTGGTGCACAAGCGTAATCAGCATCTTTGGGATCGACTCGGGACGCGCAGACAGCGCGCAAAGCGTGCTATCGTCGTGCCGTATCTCATCATTTCGGCTTTCCTGGCTTGCGTCTCCACTCAGCCAGGGACCATGGGGAAGAAACTCGAGGAAGGCGCAGCCCACCGCGTTGTCGGGCCTCCAAGATCAGTGCTGGCATTCAAGGGGTCTTGGATGAAATTGGTGTTGGTTCTCGTCGGACTCGCAGTGCTGGGCCTCATCATTGAATCGCGTCTCCTCTCGAGAATGCCAGAAACGTTCGTGTTCGACGAAAACCATGTCTGCAAAGCGAGATCCCTGAACGCCAGCACGATCAAGTACCACTCGGACCACCCGTTCTACTCGGCGCTGAAGAAGTTCAACCACGCACCGGTGCCAACCTTCCGTGGCAACCACTCGTGGCTCTGCGAGGAAGACTATCGAGTGCAAATGAGCTTCACCTACTGCCTGCCGATCTCCGGGCGGAATGACACTCCGTTTTGCACCGCTGCTGACCGCATGGACTTGCTCAAGCCTCGATCTCATAACTCAACTTGCTATGCCAGCGTACTGCACATGCTGTTGGTGGAAGTGTACGAGGAGCTCAAAGCGACGGGAAACACGCCGCTGATCACGTTTGGCTCACTGCTCGGAGCTGTTCGAAATGGGTCGATGATCCCGTTCACGGAGGACACGGATATTGGGTTTGTATACGAATTGAAGGCTAGTTACGAGTTACAGGAGGCACTTTGGCGGAAGGGGTATCACATGTTCTTCTCGGGTATTTGGCGGGTATGTGTTGCGCCAACGCACCCGCTTGCTGGACTCTTGTATGATTCTACTTTGCCACTGACCAGTAAGTACTCTGTGCCCTACGTGGATCTGTACGAAATGACGAAATTGAACGATAGCTATTGGGATGTCGAGGAACTGGAGGGCAGCAAGGGCCGCCTTCTCCCGACAGATAAGGTGGAGCCGTTCTCTCAGGTGACTATCAATGGGGAGCCGTTCGATACCGTTCACGACCCAAAGTTCTTCTTGACGGAGGCGTACGGGGAGGATTATATGACTCCGAAGCCACGGATGGGTGAGAGCAATTCTACCAGTAGTTCTGGTTCTACCGGTACCAATAGGACAGGTTCGTAGGTGCTGGAAGTTAGAATGCAACGTGTTTAAGAAAGATGAACAACACGAAGACGGCAACGCACGAAGCGTCAAAAAGTGACGCTGGTATCGAGAGGAAAGAGAAGGGCGTGTGCCAACGACTGCCAAGTAATCACCTGCCTACATTTGAAAATGCAGCAACTCAGGCCATCAAACGCACGGCTCGAAAGATAAGGTCGGCTACCCTCTGCAGGAGAATGGAATTCTGGATTATGGGACCAAAATGCGTGGCGTGAGCGTCCAGTAAACTTATTTACCTATCGCGGTGATACTCGCGCTTCGCAAGAAGACCTATCACACGTTCTTCATCGATATCTGGCGGGTCTGCGTGGCGACGACGCAACTGTTGGCAGGTCATCTCTACGACACGAGCTTGCCAAGAATTTCGCGGTGCCGTACGTGGATTTGTACATGATGAAGCAGATTGACGACGGTAACTGGGATCTTGAGGGAGCTGGACGGCAGCAATGGCCACATTCTGCCTCTAAACAAGCTACGGCCGTTCTCGTAGGTGCCGTTTGATACCGTCGTGGAATCAAAGTTTGCCCAAGCTGCGGGAAGCAAGATTCAATTTCTTAAGAACGGAACAATGGTGAACGAAGCGAGGGAGGTCAAGGCTAGTAAGTTCACTAAATGAGCTGGAGAAACTTGATCTGCAGTGTGATCTACGAAATTTATTCGAGTTGATTTCAACACTTATATGCGGACCGAGAACGAGGTATTTTTAATACTTTAAAGTAAAGATCGTTCTGCCTGCGTATATTATCTCAATGTTGTCGCTCTTTCTCTTTCAATTATCTGATCTGTCGTCTAAGCCAAACGAGAACAAACTACATGTAGGCATGGATTTTGCTAGTTTGCGGTGGAGACTTTTTTTCTTATATCACTACCGTAGTGTGCCTAATAGACAGCTAGGAAATACATTACCAACCATTCTTGTCATTTCTCCTGCACTATTGCTATCAGCTATTTGGCGTACCACGTCAGCGTGGCGAATCTTAAAACCATATTGATACTTAGTAATCGTATTTTAAGGTTACGCCCAACGCTTTCTCATGAATTCTCGCCCGAAATGAGGTCTTGCACATACCAGTACATGCATCATTTTGGCCGCGCGTTAAGCAAATTCGAGAGCCCTCGACGGGGGCAAATGTTGTAAGCACCTATGAAAACCATCACCACTGCGAGTGTCGATCCAAACTTTTCCAACGAACTATTGTAGTGCTTCTGCTCTGATCTTGTTACTACGCAAGGCTAATTATCTCCAGTTGTCTCGCCCTGTGCCCAGCATTTGTAATCATTATCTTTGGGATCGACTCAAGACAGGCAGGCGGATGTGGAGCTTAAGCTTACGTCACAAGGCAATTATACCGTACGCGTAAACGGGTCGGACAGAAACTCGGACATCTCAATTGTTTTTGCCCCGTTTTCGCCTGATGTGGTGCATGAACTTGCAGCGCCACCGCTCCGTATTTCCTGTTTTCCCTCTCTCATTTTTGCTTTTGCAGCTCGCTACTCAAGTCACGGACCTTCGACTATCGAGGACTAATCATGGCCATCAAACTCGAGGAAGGATCGACCCCCAACTTCTGGGAGACTTGGCGATTTTCACTTGGTTGCAAGTCGCGGATACCAGTGATTCCAGCTTTCGTGTTGGTGCTACTGGGGCTAGTAGTTTCCGGTCTCGTCATGGAGGCACAGATAGTCTTGCGCGCGCCAGAAACTATCCTGTCCGATACGAAGGACGTCTGCTCACCGAGCGTCTTCGACGTCAACATAACCGAATATCATTCTGGCCACCGATTCTACTCGGCGATGAAGGAGAACACTGTACCAGCCCCAACCTTCCGTGGCAACCACTCGTGGCTTTGTAAAGACCAATGGCGAGCTGAAATGAGATTCGGCTACTGCCTGCCGATCTCCGGCCGGAAGGATACGCCATTTTGCACCGCTGCCGATCGCATGGACTTGCTTAGTATTCACTCACACAATTCAACTTGCTATGCCAGCGTACTGCACATGCTGTTGGTGGAAGTGTACGAGGAGCTCAAAGCGACGGGAAACACGCCGCTGATCACGTTTGGCTCACTGCTCGGAGCTGTTCGAAATGAGTCGATGATCCCGTTCACGGAGGACACGGATATTGGGTTTGTGGACGAATTGAAGGCTAGTAACGAGTTACAGGAGACACTTCGGCGGAAGGGCTATCACATGTTCTTCTCGGGTATTTGGCGGGTATGTGTTGCGCCAACACATCCACTAGCTGGGCGTTTGTACGACCCTAGTTTGCCACTAACCAGGAAATACTCCGTTCCGTACGTGGATCTGTACAAAATGAAGAAGCTCAGCAATGGGAATTGGGATATTCAGGAGCTCGAGGGGAGCAACGGCCGCCTCATGTCGTACGACAAGGTGGAGCCGTTTTCTCAGGTGACGATCAACGGGATGCCTTTCGACACGGTGCGAGACCCGAAGTTCTTTTTAACGGAGGCATACGGGGCAGATTATATGACTCCAAAACTGCGAGAAGTACCGGATATGCCAGCAGCTCTCGTTTCTAAACAGAAGCTTCTAGAAGTGATTAAGATGATGAAGAAGAAAACTCCATGAGGTGTGTGACAGCAATTAGCTCTTGGCCTCTTAATTTTCTTCAGCGCTAAATTAAATGAATACACGTATCCTTTAAAAACAGAACCGTTGCAGCTGTTCACGTTAGTGGAACTACCGGGGTTTCGAGAATGGAGACATACTGCTACTAGTAGAGATACATGTACCAACAATTGAGTAGTATTAGTAATACTAGTAGTGCTACTCCGCTACTACTCGTACCTGCGCTACCTTCTGTACGTTATGCTTCATCGTCACAATATCATCCCTATTGTGCCTGAGCAGTAGCTGATTACAGTGGTAATTTTATTACCACTGTAAACATAGTAATCGCGGCGCGCACGCGTACCTTGCTGTAGTGGAAGCACCACCCGCCCCGATCGACGCTGTGCCCGGTTGCCTAGAGGCCCTGCACGGCACCACAGCCACCACAAAAGGTAAGTATTCGCGGCGCAGCACCGCCATCACCAGCGGCGCGCACGCGATCCTTGCTGTAGTGGAAGCACCACCGCGCCCCGATCGACGCTGTGCCC
>JAIKVD010000149.1:0-29277 GCA_024679075.1 Phytophthora uliginosa | reverse complement strand
GAAGCCCGCCACCGCCACCTCCACTTAAGGTCGTAAAACTTGAATGACCGCTGAAGTCGCCTACAGCACTCGAACGAGTGTTGTAACTACGTACTCCACTCGACTGAGTGTTGCGGTCACCCGCAGCACTCGAAGGCAGCTGCGCAATAAAGTTAGCGCGCAGAGACTTAAGCTCCTCAGACACACGAATACCCGTGTACCCGTTAACGTCCCGTTCGGACAAGCACACTGCCCCAGGACGGCAGAGCTCGCACGCAGTACCAGAAGGTAACGCGCAGGGAATTCCCACTTCGACCGCACCTTGGTGGAACCGATCAAGGCTTCCTCGCTTCGGAAACCTCTCGAAGCGCTCCCGCGCCCGGCGGATCCATTCACGGTAGTCGTCGGGGTTCTTGTTGAAGTTCTCAACGAACGCACTCCAGCTTTGACAAAGTGCCTGTCACAAGTGCCTGTCACTCGGGCAATTTTCTCTTGCGAGAAGTCTTCTAACTCGCAAACCATCGGGGCTCGTGGAATAGCCCGATGTAGTAGTCGCGTCTTTGATCCGTCAACGGATCGAAGTTCTTCACAATCGCCACCTCATCGTCAATGATGGGGTTGCAAGAAAACAACGGATGAGGATTCGGCGCAAAAGTAGCATCGAATCTGCTGTGAATGTCGATCGCAGATGACATCCACGGGTCGCGCACCGACTTAGTGCGCGATACAACATCAGCATACGGAGTGGAGTCGCCTCCACCCTGCGGGGTCGAAAGCGCCCCACCTACAGCGAGCGGTGTTTCACTGTCGCTGCGCGAGCGCTTCGAGCTCGACGCATCCGAGTCGTCCTCATGAGGGCGACGCGATCCCACGTTGGACGCATTGCGTTTTGGAGACAAGGTATCCTTGTATCCCTCAGTCTCTCCCTCCTCGACATCACTACCATAGTCGAGAGGAAAGTCATCCCCCTCGTAGGCATGGATGCCCGAGCTGGTCATTATAGCGGAGACCTTGTCAGTGTCGTCGCGAAGTGGATGGACATCCTTTCACTTCTTCTTGTATTCCTCAATAGAGAGTTTACTCTTTGTTGCTAGATCTACTGTCGTCGCCGTGGAAGCGACGACAGTCGTTGAAGTCGTAGAGGCGGAAGCAGTCGTAGCTGCAGAGGCAGCCGGCATCTTAGTCGAAGATGTCGTTGGCGTGCTCATTTTGAAATGAGCACGAGCTCTCCCCGAAGCAGTTCTTGGACTGATGTGTCGAGACCGGCACATCAAGTCCTAACGGGGGGATGGTGTAGCGGGGCTACATATTCGGTTCACCTCCTACATTAGTGCAACATGCACTAATGGATACATTCAGGTAGACAACATCCCAGTGTGGTCTCCATTCATTTTTATGAAGCAATACTATTGGTAGAAAGCAGTATATGTCTACCAATAAGAATCATGCATTAGGTCAGAGATTCTGCCAACCACTCGTTGGTAGAACCTCTCTTTATAGATATCAGTTTGAGGAGGAAAATACAGTTAACACATTCACAGCGTGGACAGTCCTAATCTACGCGCCTTCGCTGGTGCTGGTTACACTGCTGCAGCTGATGCTGGTCATGCTGTTGGCTTGACTCCCACTCCCACCAGTCCAACCTGTTGCCAGAAAGGATAATGACCTTCTTCAGTCGGACAAGGACAGAAAGCTCTCGCTCGGCTTTAAATCACATGCTACCCTCTTCTTTGCAGCCTACTCTCACTCGGATTTGGGCGCGGCGTACTACGCCTAATTCTCCCATCGAACCACTGCGCCGCTGCACTCGAGGGGTGCTGCACCCGGCCATCGCCGACAAAGTCGCCACTGAGATCCTCCCGCTCCGACAGACCCAGCTCGGTTTGTCAGCTGCTGCACATGCGCCGCAAATTTGACTGCGGCGTTATTTCAAGGCCAGCATGCTTCGCCGAAGGTTTTCGGCTGTGAGGCCGCGCCTAGCACCCGCACACAAAACCCGATGGCTTGAATTGACGGTGCGGTACGTACGCCAACCTCGATGTATGTGTTATTGCCTGCGTATACAACGTGTTGCTAACACTCGTGTTGCCGTCTAGTACTTAGCAGTGCTCGGACATTACAATATAGTAATATAATGCGCTGTTCACAACTACAATAAGAAATAAATGGTTAACGAGAGAAGCATTATTAAAGAAATGAGGAATACGTATTGTATTGCTCACTTGTGCTAACTAGCTAGCTCCGCCGCTAGTTGTCGTCACTCTCATCAAACTCCAAGCTCACCAGTGTGTTAGCGTCCCAGTACTTGCTATTAGTACGCAAGAAAGCAATCATCTCAATGTTCACCGGCAGCAGTGAAGCACGCTGAGGCGTCATTACCAGCATACACTGCGAGAAGAGCCTCTCGCAGTGATTGCTGGTTGGCGGGATCGCGGCGACGATAGGGCTGTACCCTGGTGTCGACTGCAGCGGAGCGGCATCAGATTGTAGAAGCGCTGTCGCGAAGTCCTCGGCGCCACTACGGGATCGTGTTTAAGCCCTTGAGCTGCGCGACACCGTGGAAGGCTCAACAGCTTCCTCCAGCTCAAATGGCCGAAGCGCCTCCACCTCTTCTGGCGTGAGTTTATCGGTATCAGCTCCAGCAACCTAATGAACATCCGGCACCATAAGTGTGTTAGCGCAACAAAAGACAACAAAGAGCAGCACAAGCGCACATACCTTGACCATAGCGCTCTCAAACGTCGGCGAAAGGACAATGGAGGCGTCCGGAAGAAGGTACTCTCCAATAACGGGATACATTTCAGAATAACACCCGCACGTCATTCATCGACAGCGACGCCTCCTGCAACTTCTTGCAGACGCTGTTAAACGTCTTCAGCTTCTCCACAAGGGCGACAATGCGGCGATGCGCTGATGGCTTCGGCAACAGGTCATAAACCGCGTCGACTCGCTTGATGGCATCGCGAATGCGCACGTAACGCTCCATCATCACGAACGTTGAGCTCCACCGAGTCGCGTTCGCGCGCAGAGGTGCCAAGTTCGTGTTGCGCCGGAGCTCTGCGCGGTTCTTGATCGTGCGGAGCGCTGCCATGAGCGCGTCCACCTCCCCAATCAGGTCCTCGTGCTCGGCCAGGATTTTTTTGGTTGCCAGGTTGAAACGGTGGGAGGCACATCCGACCAAAGGGACGCCGAGGAGGGTTGCCGTCAGCTGGTTGGTTGAGCAGTTGTCACCGATCAGAAATTGCAGCGAGTCCTCTGATTGGCCATAAATGGCCAAAAGGTTTTTGATGTACGTGCAGTGCGAGACAGCTGTCAAATCCGCCTCATCGAGAGGGGCCACTGCCAACAGAACGTGGTGTAGCTTGCCATCGCGCCAGAAGACGATGAAAAGAGCCACGTAATGGTCGGCGAAGCTTGTCCATCCGTCGAACATCACGCCGAATACCGGTGGGATGACCTTGGCAATCGCCTTCTCGACAGCCTTAGTAGTCGCCGCAATGTACTTCTTCAGCGTCTTCGACGAGGTGGGCTTGAGACGAGACATCGAGTGGGTGAGTGGGTGGTCCACCTCAGACAGAGGCATGTTGCGGTCGACCACCCACTCCATCCAGTGGTAGATATTCGCGATCTTGTCGCTCACGAAGCCGAACGAGTGTAGATTTCCTGCCATCGAGCTGGTCTGCGCAAGGAAGTCGGCCTCGTAGTCAGCGTGCTTGTCCTTCAAATGGCTGATGAGGTTGCCGTAGCCGCTGGATAGAAGCGCGTCTTGCCGCAGTACTTGCACTTGAAGTTGTGGTCGGGCAGGGCCTCCAAGAGGGCGCGGCAAATGTCGGCATTCTTGGCCATCGCGGTGAGTTGCAGGGTACGGAGGGGGAGGGGGTGACGAAGTCGAATCAAAATGATGAATGAACTGAGAAAAGAGTTGGCTGTAGAAGTGGTTACAGGGCGGCGTGGCGGCGCTTAGATACGACTGGACCCGATGAGTCCAATGGGAAACACCCAGGCTCACTATAGCATACTCTAAGCGAGGTATTTGCCGTTTTGACTTGAAAGAGAGATTTAAGCGTAGTAATGTCAATAAATGCCTGAAATATCAATAATATGCAGAGTTTTTGAAAAACAATAGTAATAAATGTGGTACAAAAATACTATTGTTATTTATTATACTATATTTTTCCAAGCACTGGTACTTAGGACTCCGACAACACGTTTCGCCGATCGTACATATCGACGAAAAATGGTTTAACATGTATAATGGAGCAACGCACTACACCGTGACTCCGGCGGAAGACCCGCATAACACCTAACCCAATAAACCTTACATCGGGAAAGTAATAGTTTTAGCTGCAGTTGCTAGACCAAGATATGACTTCAGCCAATCATAGTTGATGAGCCACATTGCAAATAAATAGCAATCAAAGTTTGAACCTGGCCATGTAGCACGGATAGGTGGGGATAATTTGGTCATGCGCATTTTGGCGTACTCGTTCGACGTCATTGAAATGTTCTTGGTCTTCCAATCATTAGCCAGTCTATTGGCGGAGGAGCACTGCGCCTGAACGCACTCAACCACCAGCGATATTCCAACATTACCGTTATATATACACGGCATATGTTTTATTGCAGATGTAGGGGTCGGCTGATATGACAATACGATCCCTCATGGAGCCGCTATTTTAAAATATGTTCAAGATGCAGGAAGAGAGGGTGGTTGGGACTTACGGATGGGGTTCCAGCTACCGAATTCACCATATCTCAACGTGTTGGACCTCTCTGTATTCAATGCCATAAAATCGGTCCAGTATCATTAACCTACGTACAAGACCGACGCTTTTATAGGTGCTCCTCTGGCAGCTTTTGAACATTTACCTAGCCGAACGCTCGATAAACCGTTGGTTACTCACAAAAAGTGATGGAATCTTGAATTAGGCATCAGGGCGACAACAACTACGCTCTGCCATGCGTAAGCAAGCTGCACGTGAAAAAGTTATGATCCCACCTCCAATCGCTTGCGACGGCGCCATATATACCGCAGAGAAATTTGCCTCAAATACATAAAAACCGAGTCTTATTCTTAGTTACAGCTAATTTGTCGATCATAATTCGTATTCAAATCAGATTGGACAATGAGCAGATGATTATTTGTTATTGGTGGCGTTTCAACATAACAGCAAATAAATATTATTGTTGGACTTGACCCAGAGCGTTTCAAATGCGTTTTGAGCGATTCAGGTCAGGCCTGGATTGTTGACGATATTCTGCAGATACTGTAGATACCCGTTTCGCGAATTATCGACATAATGCGATGACGCTCCTATAAAATTATCTATTTTGTAAAGAGTTGGATCAGACAAACGGTGTGTTGAATACTCATTAACGAATCATAAAACAATACTACAAATTCGACAAGAAGCTCAACATTTTTAGGATCTCCCGCGCAAATAAGTGAGTAACGTGTGCTGAGATATGTACAGTGTTGTTTCTATAGCGAGTCAGAGAAGCAATTCACAGCAGCTTCCGCCATCCACTCGGTTCGCACCACTGCCCCGATAACTTTACAAGTATTCAGAACCAAGAAAGGCCGCTTCGTACATCACCAAAATCTCCACCGTAATTTTGACGTATCGAAAGTTGCAATCCAATGTGCTTAGATTTGCGGATCGCGTCTCCGCTGCCAAAATTTCACGAGCTCAGCTTGAATACCAAACCAACCGTGGGCTATCCAAATCTAGTTCATGCGCCCAGGAACTCGCAATGTTTGCCTCGTCATAGACCCTACTCATAGCTAAGACACATCATTTAAGAGCCCCGTTAGCAGCAATCTAGAATTCGCAACTTTACTACTAAGCTGCATTGTCACGAACGCTACATTATGAATATTCGTTCCTTGAAACGTAGAGTATATTAATCCTCCATTTCACAAATGCGCTTTGACCGACCTCCAGTTTTGTACTAGCCAGATCAACTTCCCCTGATTCATCATTCATTGCCTTTCATGTGACAGCTGAAGTCCCTAGTCTCGACAGCGACTCACATGACCATATTCAGGACTTTAGATACGTCAAAAGTCCATGTGTGGTTTCTGCATCAATCCCCGAGGTTTCACCCACGGTAGGGTTTGTGGTCGAACTATATACAGTACCTTCCAAAACAACTAAATCAGCAGAAGGGACCAACTGGATTTAAGCGGGTGTGGAATCACGTTTCACAAGTTTCGTTAGAATATTTTGATATTTCGGAAATGGTAAACGACGCCAGGGATGATATATCATCAAACGATTCAGGGGGGGGGCACAGCGATTGATCTGTGAACACATCTGATGCAGCAATGGCCCTTCGATAGATGCGATGAATCTACCACATCATGTTGAAGGTAAACCGCGAGAACGATAGATATTTGGCATTAAGCACCGCATAAATATATTTAAAACAGCTTATATATACTCAGACGAAAAACTCGTCTGAGTAAACGAGGGGTCGCTTCGCTTTGCCATTGTGCAACTGCATAAAGTTTGACTTGATTCAAGTATAGATCACCATGTTTTAGCAACTGGACCGCATATCAGGCTGACCTTTCACATATAGCGACCTCTACACAATTTATATTTAGAGATGAATTTAGAGAAACACTTTAAGCCCCTTTAAAGCTATTTTTGGTAGGCGTCCACTGGGCAACGCACAACTTGACACGTATTAAACACGTGCTAGATCAGTATCCCGTAGGCATGACGTATATCCGATAAGGAGCTAAAGTCGTCATCTGACAATACAGTGCGTGGCGTCTTAGAGAGCCACCTTATAATTTATGACCTGCTATATATTATTCGTATTAATTATTTGAAGGAAAATAATTTAATATATCCGTCGTCTGTTTGTGAATAGACCCATCCTATCAGATCCCAAACCCCACCAAACTCGGATATATCAGGTGGCTCTCTAAGACGCCACGTACTGTACATATTTTAGTGGGAATGGAAGGGTTAATTTAGCGTGAGTGAAATCACTCCCACTAAAATATGCATTGATATGAACAATATATTGTCTCTGTAAACCCGAATTCCCCTCTATGATTAGCCAATAAGCAAACTGGGCCTATCTGCTTTTGGGTAATTTCTCTAATACACAATATCCTGTCGGCAACAGATCGCTTCAAGGACGTGGTACCTGTGTAAAACCAAATTACACTGCTCCCTTCAACGTATTACCTGGTACACTAAGGTTGTTTAGGCTACTATTCCTTATCAAGTTGGACCAAGGGGGGAATGAAATTCTATTCACGGAGGCCTAGTTGCAGCTGTGTTTGGGGCAGCGAAAGCGTCGGTATTGGTTGTGTGGGATGCCGACCGAGGCCCGCGCGTAAAAGTTTCTTGCATTTCCCTAGTAGAGGCGTTTAGCAACGTGATGGGCATGGCGTTGGCGACGAAGGAGGTTGTCGTCGTCGATCTGATGGTGTGCAGTAGCACTCGTACCTAGTGGATGTGCGATGGGTGGTGATGGATCAGCGCTTGCAAGTTAGGGTGGTGGTGGAGACCGGCAGCAGCTAACGTTGACGACCGTGCAGTTGCCGTCATGACGTTGGTCTGGCAATGCGCAGTAGCGCTCGCATGTGTTGGAACCTGATGCTTGATGCCTGGCGACAAGGGGTACAGCATCAACATGTTGTGCGATATGGTTTGAATATTATGGAGCAGGCTGCTGCTCAGCAACCTAAGCCGGTCAACCCAATGTTATTTCCGTGCTGCGTACAATGTTACTGTGGTGGTGGAGTTTCATAACTATTCATCGTGGCGCTAGTTTGAAGTTGTGTGACAAATATATAATATATATTCGATGAAAAGTGTGTTGAAAAAAGCGACGACTATTGCTCCGGCAACGTAAGCTGAGTGGTCAGGGTATTTAATGCATTGACACGTAATGTATGCCGTCCCCCTGGCCGCAGACGAACCAACAATATCCAAGGCGTTTTGTACGCTTCGTGAACAAATCGCGGAAATGAAAAGCCGCAAAATACTCGACTTGACGCGGTGTGGGAGAGTGCCAGCTGGGTGGCCCGCTGGAGAAGAGCATGTCACCCCAGAACGGAGGCGACGACGGTAACTAGGGCAAAAACAGTTCGGACCGTACTAGAGGGCGATAGCAGTGCCGCTTGAAGGAGAAGATCATCGCGCCCCTGCAGGTAGACGACTTCAATGTGGACGCGAACGAGAAGAAGTTGGACACGCTGTCGGAGGGCACTTGCAGCGTCGGTCAGTAACCTCCACCGGAGACCAGCATGGTGCCCGAGCAGGTTGCCGACAAGGTGGGCGTAAGAAACTTGGACATGGTAATGGTAGTCACTGTCGGTGACCACGCAGCCTACATCATTGCGGCCGCAGTTTACGAGCTTGGGTAGTGACCATAAAAGGTCCATCGAGGTCGATAGGACAACATGTATGGCGGCACGTTGTAGCGATAGTCGCACGACCAGAGGCACGATATTTGGCGACGACGCAACGGATGCTGACGTTCTGCGTGGTTTGAACTAAATTGGATAATGATCTTCGAAATGGAATCTCATCGGTGAACGCTGTGTTATCAATTGCGTTTTGTCGCCGATGTTATTTTTTGGGGACATAAACTGTGCGTAAAATTCAAACTTGATTACGGTGCTGAAGTGGAAGCGAGTATACTGTGGAGCGCTGAGGTGCGCGCGTTCAGGCCAATGCCACTACGGGTGCCCTAGATAGCGATCGCCGCCTACCTAACCGAAGTAGAAGGGAACGATACTATCGAAAGCCTGACGCCGTATCAGATCCACAAAAGCGATCCTATCTCGTGCACAGCGGTGAGCCCCACAAAATGCGCTAATGCCTTCTTAAGTGGAGATCATCCTTCTGTGCCATAGCTCCACCGCATTCATGCCCTTGGCGGGACAAGCTATTCGTGTGTCGGAAAACAAAAGTCGTCGAATGGGAACGTGAGTAGTCATTTCAGAGGCGCAGTAACGACATGAGCACGATAGTATACGCCATGTTTGTATTAGACTTGTATTGTGTCGCACAAATGTGATTTGGTTGCGTTTCATGGGGAAGGTACGATTACGATTTGAACTGTATTCATGCACCACTTACGGCACTTGGTATAATACGACAGTACCGTTAATGATATAGTGGTACTGTGTTCACTAATCGAGGTACCGTACTTGACAAATCGGTACCATATAGAATCACGAGCCACCGCTTATGACATCACAGTTCGTTCTCTCTTCATTGACCATTCATTGTGTATACTGTCCGATCTAACTCGTCACTTACAATTCGGACACGAAGCTGGACGATCGCGCTTGGGTATTTTGTAACCTACGAGGAGACGTTAAGTCCCAAGTGTATACCTGGTCGCGAAATGTTTTGACCGTCAAGGTAGTGACGAAAAGGTTTTGCGCACTCTGTCCGGATAGAAGATGCGAAGAAGATACTGTAATGCACTCGTACATGTATCGACTTGGCAGCTACCCGTACGAGGGGACCAGTGCACGGCACTTACATCCAATAGTCTAATGCCTTCGGGATTTTCCAAGTGTCATATTTTGTAAACGTTTTCGGGCCATATATGTTCTTCACTAAAACATAGAGGGATAGATACGTGTAAGCTGGATTACTTTTCTCTCGTACTGAGATCGGCGTCACTATTCTCACAATTGCAAACTGAGCTCGCAAATTCGGACTCATTATCTCCGCAAAACCTCGCTCGACTTAGCTTCCTGCTCACAGCGACTGGATCGGCATATTTTGTCGGCCTTCTGGACACTACTCAAACAAATCACTGACATTGCTGCTTCTACTAAACGTAGGCTGCACACCATCACACTTTTGATTCTGGAGGTAACCTTCTGTGCTAGCTGCGGAGTCGCTGAATGGCAGATTAACGACTGTCGGTTCGTACTTGTAAGTATATGACGGACGAACGAGTATTTGTGTGTCGGTAGCGTCCGCAACTGATTTCCTCTCAGGGTCCAAAATCTCAAATTCAGTTGAGCCACTTTCGTGCGATTCACTTATCCGGTCAATCAATCTACGTTTCCATCAATCTCACAGCAAGCCACAGGCGGTGATTCACGCAGGCCGTAAAAACGCTGTCTCGTGCGTCGTCGTCCGCGTCTGAGTCATCCCCTCCTCCTTCTCTTCTACTTGTGGTGTCTTCATGACTCGAGCTGGCGGAGGTACTTGCTTTTAACGATATAGCAAAATTCACTGAACTTCCGGGTGAGTATGACATGATTAGCTTTTATATACGCGTTGTGCATCGCGCACGGGGCCTCGCCGTTTTGCATGGGAAACCTTGCGGCTCATGGGGATGTGGTAGTTAGTGCGAGTCGTTCTACGCTTATGTAGTCCCTTCTCTATAGTTGTGTATGTTTCCACGTCGGCCGCAACAGCCACATCGCACGCAACAGCGGCTTTGCTGTCTGATGAATCGGCGGTGGTCGAAACAGACGCCATTAGCCGTCCTGATGCTGATGTCGGCGGTGGTCGAAACAGAAGTCATTAGCCGCCCTGATGCTGCTGTTTTAATCCCAGACGCGCTCTATCGTAGGCTCTTTGTCAGAACCCATGCCGTGTTTTTCTCTCCGCACGCTGCCCGCACTGCTGCGTTTAGGCTAACTGCCGTACCGTAATCAGTCGCAACCTGTCACCACTAGCACTTTTGTCGGTCGCGGACGCTGACGACCCTGCTCTGCTACTGGTGTTCCTGCCGAACCTCGTCGTTATTCCGCCCTTCTCCGCGTTGATCCTGCGACAACCTGGGCTGGCTTCCGACTAGGTACTGTCCGTGATAGTCTCGGCGGTCTAGCCCCTGGCGCTGCTGCAGCCGGTCTCGGTCTTGGTATTGCCGGCGCTGGTCTCGGCGGTCTCAGTCCTGGCGCCGCTGCCGCCGGTCTCGGTAGTCTCGGCCTTGGCGCTGCTGGCGCTGATCTCCGCGGTCTCGGTCTCGGTCTCGGTCTTGGTGCTACCGGCGCTGCCTGAGAGATCTCTGCCGGTCAGGTCCGTTCACCAGGAGCGCCCTCAATCTATTTTTACTTTTTATCGTATAATACTTAATTACCTATCAATTCGTATACTATGCATGTTGCAAAAACAAGTTATAAAAGTGAACCAATAATTATAGAAGCCTCCTCAGAATCTTCCGAGGAAGCTAGCTTGGCGCTCAAGCTGCACTTGTATTTACCCCATTTGGAAGCTTGTCTATGTCTTATGGTGTTGGCGGAATGATGTTTGTCAGATCCTAACCGGTAAAAGTAACATTTTCTCTCCAAACAGCAGCTGCTAATTCGCAAAATTGACTGTACTATGACTTAACACATTCTCTAACTGAATCGGAACGGAAAGCAATGTCTAGTGAGAGGGGGGGTTCTGACAAAACATAAGCAGCAACAACGGAAAGAAAGAATAAGTAAAGCGCATATGCTTGTTTATATATTTCTGCTCTGTCTGAGGGTCGTTTCGGCCCAACAAACCATGTAGTCGCTGAGATATCACGTTGCGAACATGGATTGTGCTGTGGCGAGTCCATTGCACCTTGAGTGCCATTTTTAGATACGTCTACATAGTGTTGTAGACACACGTACTATTGTTACGTCCCCACTTAGGTAATGAGTGGAAGTGATGTGCAGAACACCAACGGCGACTCCGTCAAGGTTTCTGTGCCGGACACAGTCGAGGAGACGCAGGAGCAACAGGTGTGGATGAGCGCAGGTGCCTCTCGTGAGCGCCCTGATGAGTGAGATCAATTAGACCCTCGAGAAAAATGATTGATGTGACGGTGGTCTTTCTCTGCGGGAGTACGGAGGTACCATCAAGGGTTAGGTTAATAATGTCATTTGGTGAGCAGTGACCATTGTTCATGAGTTCAACGCATTTGGCTGGAGATATTTTTTTCAACGCGCTAGTTCGTGAACTTACTGTTGGCGCCATCTTCTGTCGTCTACAATATACCAATGCACATAGCAATCAACATTTGTTATAGCGAAGGCCGACGCCGTGGCGTTCGTTGTTCCAAATCCCCACACTATCTAGTTGGAAACATCGTGTGCAAAAAGAGGTGTGCGTATACACTTGTCGGGCAGTGTATGAAGGGACAGGAGGTGATATCGACAGCGGGGCGCCCGCTATACACAGCGGACTCTTGCACACGAAATAGGATGATATTACCTAAAGTTTCAGTTATGTCAATTGCCAAAAGTTGTAGCTCTTTCATAGCTATTCATCGAGTGTATGTCATATTAAATCGCCTGTTTGACTGTCTCCCAATCCAAGCTGGGACGAAGTAATATATACCCTGCTTCGGCTACCGTAACGACACGAGCAACGCTACCCGCTCAATGGGCTCTGCGACAGAGGCTACCCCCACGTTTTTCACATCGGTTGCGTTTTGTCAACACCTCGTTGCGCGCATCACTCATCGCAGACACAGTTCCACGCGAACTGAACCTTTACTGTGGAGCAAGTCGATCAGCCTATTTCTCGGCGCCTGTCATTGCAACCCATTTGTTCAACTCAGCCGTACTATGGTGTCATCTGGTGTGAATGCTTACCATTTTGATGCAACCCAGTGTAACATGAGCACGACGGGCTTCGATAGGATTGTATCGGGGCAATGATATTTATCAAGCCTCGAAGAGCAGTTGTTTGCGTCGCCGCTTTTGGTTTAGAGGGCGTTTAATGTCTTCGGGCGTCTACACGGTTACGCGATTGTTTACAAAGAAACAACATACGACAGTCTCCATCAGCGATAGTTCATCCGCTGTGGCTGTGCCCACGACGTCGTTGTGTGCGAATCAACTTTCAAATGCTAAATGCAGAAAGTGTGGGTGTAAGATGGAAGTGTACGTGGTTCGGAATGTGAATACAACCGGAGTAGTTATGTGGGAGCTTCAGCAATGCGATCGAGCGCTAGAGCACAAGAGCTACTTGCTCCGACGCTGTTCATCTGGCTGGTGGATACGGTACATGTGCGTGTTCTTCGTTCCGAGGTGACGGTCGTATCTTGTGCAGTAGGCACCCTTGTCGTTGTTCAGCTTCCTGTTCGCAGCAATTGCAGCCCTTCCCGAAATAACGCGGCAAACACGTGTGTGGTTCGTCATGCACGCAATTCCTGAAGCAGTAGTGGCAGCCCACGGCACAAGTTTAACTACGCCTTCATCGTGGTATACACTGTCCTCACTAATGAACCCGTGGATCCTAATGTTCCCATCCTCGCGCCCGTTGCATTTGGTAGCGACTTTAACACTGTGTTCCGTTACACTCCACGCTTTGTAAACATTTGAGGCTAGCTCGATGAAGCGCGAGAACAAACGAAACACTGCAGGTGCGAAGTTCTTCACCTAACTTTTCCCACTCGGCGGTCCGGATTTCCGATATCGCTAAGCCATTGACGCTTGTTCATGCCCATTATATCGCGAAGCAGCAGCTTTACTTAATCTTCATTTTCACCATTCTAATTAGTCAGACCCTGACTAATTATGGTTTTTGATTTTATCGGAGAAAACCGAATGTTTGATTAGCTCCTGTGAGTTCATTAGCACGCCCGGGGGGAAACGTAGTTCGTAAGAACATGCTTTGCTTTGTTTTGCTTTGTGGTTTATGCAACAATAACACAATAAAAATAACATAAACTTACGAGCTATCGTAGATCTGGGCTATCACTGAAGTAAATGATCCATTAGAGGCCGCTGTGCAGCCTAAACCAATGAAACACTCATATGTATACTTCGTATGTTTTGATTGGTCGCTTATAGCATACCGTATAACTGTCTATTGCATAGTGAACCTAAGTCAAGTAAGCGGCCTCTAATTGGCACGACCTTCATTCTACTAAGGATTTGTTAATGAGTTTGTTGTGTTTATCTGGGATGGCTATACAAAGTGTGGATCACTACAGCAAATCAGCAAAAACATCAGCTTTTCATCGGTACCCTTGCTGTGTCGTAGATTTTAGTACAACTAAGATTACAAGCAAAAGTCTTTCTTGACGGTTTTTATCTTATACTGTTGCAGCTTGTATAGAGGTCTACTATCAGGCTAGCCACAAAAACCTAAACAACGAGTGAAGTATGTATTTGAGACAATCGTGTATTATAGGGCATAGGAGGTCGTTAGATTAGCTAAATGACTTCAATGTACCTCACTGAAAAACGAAAACGAATCGTGTATTACAAGTAGGTTTCTTATGACAGTCTAGTTGCCATAGCCGTAAATCATTTTCCCTTGACGCTTTAAGGCGTATACAACATCCAAACTAGTTACGGTCTTTCTGTTTCCGTGCTCCGTGTAGGTCACAGCATCTCGAATGAGATTCTCTAGGTAGACCCGTAGTACTGCTCGTGTTGCATCGTAAACGAGTCCAGATATTCGTATTACACCCGCGCGGCGAGCCAATCTGCGGATAGCCGGTCTTGTGATGCGTTGAATACTATCTCGAAGTATCTTGCGGTGACGCTTGGCTCCGCCTTTGCCGAGACCTTGTGCCTCTTTGCCTCGCCCAGGCATGTCTTGCACTGACCGGGGCAAATGATGAAATGATGAAAAAAGGGCGATACGGCGATACTAGGCCTCCATGAATGCAAGTCGTAGAAGAGATGAGCTGGCTCGCTATATTTTTTTCGGACCATTACAGTAGCAAGCAAGGGAGATGTGCTGGCACGTTGTTTTTATTGGACCAATAAAGTATACCGTAAGCTATGCTTCCTCAGATACCTTATACTACTTCTGGCGGCAGGCGAAAATCTCCAGAGACACCTTCAACGCACGCATGCAGTGTAGTAGCTCTTTGTGGTGGCGGCGGGCCACCCTTCGGTTAGACTTATGCAGGCGATGCAATTCGAGTAATTGCACCTGATCGAGTTCTGGGTGATGTTCTTCTCGCGCGACAGAGTCCTCTGGGCAAAGTGACCGTTGTTCGACATCTCGAACGGGGCGTGAAATTGGCGGCTGGGTCAACGGCTCTGGCGACAACATACCATTCGGTTCCGTTCCAGCACGACTCTCACGTTGGCAGAGGGTTTGCTCGATCTCCTGAATCCACGGCGGGATCCTGTGCAGTTTCATCTGCTGCTGTACTCGGCTTGCCGCACTGGCAAGGTGTGCACGCGCCTCGCCGCCGCCGTGGTGTGAGGTCAAGCCCATACTGCGGAACTTTCTCTTCAGACTCATCGCATCTCTCCGTTTCCATTGTGGTTCCTTCACCGCGTTGTAATCCGCAGCTACAGCTTGCCACTTAGCCCTCGAAGCTGGTACGCTTGCCTGCACCAGCTCATGTAAGCATCTCATCTCGCCGATACTGTAGTTGGTGGAGCCCTGTCGTTTTGCAATCGATGCACTGTGTGCATCGATTGCGTCAAATGCCAATGTAGCTTGCAAGTCCAGCGCATTCTCCCACCTACTCTCCCCCCTGCGACTTTGTAAATGCTTCGCTTGGTGGAAGGTCGCAATAGTGTACCCATGCGACCCTATGAATCAGGCCGGAACCAGATGCATTATAACGCTGCGGTAGGCAGCGTTCGCATCCGTACTAGCTGGGCGGCCGACCAGGTCAGAGCGGTTTCGCTGGCCGGGATCATCCGAAGAGGGCCCAGTTGGCTTGTATAGGCAGGACCGCGACGAGCGCTTGAAGGGCGTCACTCGCAATCCATTGATGGCCTCCGATTGGTGGAGGATGAGAACCAGGGCAAGGAAGCGCGCGAGGACGAAGAGGGAGGTGCGGTCGTGGGCCGTCTGAAATTTTTGCCAATGAGAAAGTCGCGCACTCGGCGGACTCGAACCCACACTCAAGGGTTCAGGAGCCAGAAGCTTGCTCCACTAACCCGCACCACCGGGCTATCCGGTAGTAATCCGGGAGTAATCCATAAAAAAATGTTTTGCTTTTTTTCGAGATGCAGACCCCAGCCGAGCAGTCAAAGTTGGGTCTATACAACACCGGATCAGGTGTATGCGATGACAAAGGGAATTCTGTATATGCATACATGTGAAAAGTACGAAATGACCGTTTTCAACACATGTAGAGCTCAACAATTTTTCAAGAGAGAGACATTTCAAATTTTGACAGTGATTGCTAATTTCGTAACCGGGTTAAGAGGCTGCTGCCATTTATTTCCTGTCATTCAAGATATGGATTCATATGCGCGGACTTGGCAAGAAACGGCACCGCCGCCCGTCCGAACACAACGTCACCGCAGAGGATGAAGAGGACGAGGAGGACGAGGAGAGGTGCGGCGATGGCGGCCCTAGAGGCGCTAGCGAGGCAGTGAGTGAAGTGGAAGGAGACTCTTCAAGTGAATATGCTGCGGGTAGTGAGTAAGGCTAGGATATTTTGTGACTGCTGATCGGTTTAGCTAACCTGCTTCAATACATCTCATTGCAATCAATGATGACGTCATGCATAGCCGAGCAGTTTTGTTTGCACTCTGCTCGCCTCCAATAAACAGGACATTTTAACTAGTGTGATGAGAAAAATACGTTAATAAAATGCAGTTGGGGCGTTGGCAAAACCCGAAGCCGGGGCGCCAGCAAACACTGCTTTGACATGAAAAGGACCACCCTTTTGACTGGCTGCGTCGCTGATCAATCGACATTTGACTTGACTGCATCAACCATGGCGTGGGGCGGCGTGGACGACCTGCTGCAGAAGATGAGCAACACCAAGACGACCAAGAGCCTCTACGTCATGAGCACGCGCTCCATCAGCGACGAGGACTTCGTGCACCTGGCATCCAGCATCAGCAGCAACTCACTGCTGGAGGAATTGTATCTGTCCTGCCACATGATGGGCGCCCAGGGGCCGCCGGCGTTTGCCGACTGCCTGGCGGTCAATTCGACGCTGCAGCACTTGAGGCTGGGCTCTGAGGCCCTTGGGGACGATGCGGTCAAGACTATGAGTGGTTCGTAACGCACAGTCGGCGCTGGAGAGTTCGGGCCTCGAGTTTAAGTCGCTGGGGGTGGACGGCGCGGCAGCTGTGGGGAGCTTCGAATACCAACAAGTCGCTGAAGACGGTGACGCTGTCCCGCAACCAGGTTGGGAGCGAAGGAGTGAAGAAGCTGGTCGAGGGGCTCGGATACAACGCGGAGGCTGTCGTAAAGGAGCTAACGTGACGAACGTGGACATTTCGGGAGCAGGATTGGATTCATTGGCTGCGCTGCTGGAGAAAGAGAGCTGCTCGTTGACGAATTTGTGGTGGTCCACCACTAAATCGACGAACATGTTGCAGGTACAGGAGAAGTAGTACCCTGGCATTTTTGAGTATTGTGACGTACGCATGTACATCACGAACGCTGATATTACGATATATTTAAGACGCGTTAGTGCATGGATGTTGTGCATATGTTAAGAAGCCTCAATACATGAACTCAAATACCTTTAGCGCAAAAGCTGCTGCATGCTATCGCAAACTCCGTCAGACCCGGTCTCACCGCAAAATTGTTCAAATGCAGCCATCACGTAAACTCCGCAGCTGTACGTATTGTATTGCACACCGAGTTCCGAAACGAAACTTCTGTACCGGAAACGCTTACCCTTAGGTGCCGGATGATCATCTTCGCCACTGATCGTACGCTCTCCTTGTCACTTGATTCCAGCGGATCGTAGAGTAGTACGTTAGCGGACGCTGTGCCCACCATGAAGCCACCCCAGTGCGTACACGATACGTTGACCGGTGCCACCACTTTCTCGCTCGCGGAGGCTAACCTCTTCTTCAGGGCTTCTGCGTTCGTTGTATGAGGCCCGACCGCTTCCTCTTCAATGAGGCGCAGGACCGTCGGGTCCAGGCAGTAAACATCATCCCTGTGCTGGAAGAGGCCTCGCATTAGTTATCTACACAACAAGAGAATGGTTATATACCATGTGAGTAGATCCATACATCCACGTTACTCGTACCTTATTTGAATGAATTGGTAGGCGTGCGAGGCGAGGAATAAGACTTAAGGGATCTTGCACTTGTCATCCCGCCGCACCGGCGAAAATCAATTCTTGTACCCAGCAAACTGTCATCTTCACCATGTGAAGTGCAGACAGCGTATGATGCCATTTCAGCATAGTGACTACAGGGCTTGTCGTCAAAATACCTATACCTTTGATCTCAACTGCTATATTTTCAGCAGCGACGCCCTGGTGCTGGGATCGAAATACCGACATCTTGACTTCACAGATCTTGATAACTCGTTCCGGCAAAATACCTCGGAGCTCGTCAGGTGGAATAACCACCTTGGCCGGTGATAATCTGGTCATGTCATGGGCACCAACGACATCCGAAACATCCACATCAAAAACACTAGCGTCCATCGATGCCGACATACCTCCATAATAGTCGCTTCCGTCCAAAACATTTTCAGCTCCTTTAAGTGTCAGCGGCAACCTTGTCGTGATGGAGGCACCAGCCAATTGCCTAGCTGTCGGGCAGTTTTGTTCGAGTGGGTTCCCCCTCCCTCGCTTCTTCACTTCCTCCAGGCGGCTCCAGCTGAGAGCCGGTTCCACAGATCTTCACTCGCCCCTCAGATATATGGCTCCGAGAATTGGCTCGGATTGAGCCTGTCTTGATCCAGGGTTCTCGCCTCTGCGCCCTGGGAATTCCGCGCACCACGTCTTGACGTAGACGAAACGGCGAAGCTGAGAATCACTATTCCAGGCTTCGCGCCACACGAAATCCACCCAACAGCTCTGAGAACCACTATCCCAGGCGCTGCTCTGCCGAAACCTCAGAGTAGATCACCTTCTACCCGAAAATATGAAATATACGCTTGGAACAGCCGCCTAGTTCGACCTGCCGACGTGTAATGAAATGAGATAGCTAAATAGGCACCCCTTTACACCGAGGTACACCAAAATAGTTTATATGGGGCTTGAGTTTTGTTGGAGTCTCCTCATACACCCTTTTCCACAAGAACACACTAACGCTTGCGGCCTTCGGAGCAAATTCGATTCTGATTAATACTTTACACATGCAAACAAAGACCTATCAGGGGGGGGGGTGCACAGCGGCGTTCAGAGAGCACCCAAACAAAGGTAGAAAGATCGTCTTGCGAGCTGCCTGCAGGCCAACGGTGAGCGACGCTTCAGCGTGATAGCGGCTTGCAAACCAGCAGTGCTCAGCGTCTCCGCATGAGACCCGGCTTGACGATTGGCGGAGCCTCGTTAAAGTCGGGCGTGGTGGTCAGACTTTCCGTGCTTGTGATTGGCTGTCGGGTGCGCGTCACATGGGTGTGCGTCGATGCTAATTTGGGTAAGCAATTACTTGATGACCCGCCCTTTCGCAGCGACCTTCTGCAACATCCCATCACCCACATCACGCTGAGCTTCTGAGCTTCCACCGAGTCGGAAACTTGCAATTTCCCCAGGTGTCCATCTCAGCCAAGCTGAGTCCTCCAAAGTTTGGCAAACCATCTCTGAGTCCTCTTCGATCTCAGACTGTCTTCCATAACCGGGTCATCTCGAATTAGGGGCAAACTTCTGAGCTGCCATGAGCTTGGCGGTCGTTCTGTCGAACATCCAGGATCTCAGAATACCACAACTGGACTCACTTCAGCGAGGTTCTTCACGAAGAAGCCCGTCATCATTCGCAGCTCCATTTGACTCTCAGCGGGTGATCACGGTGTAGTTCAACGTCAACGATGTGCATAGCTGGGGGGAAGTCCACTGTTCTTCAAGGTGTCACACCAACAGCTGACCATTTTCCACCAATCATGACTCATTATGTTGGGTGGGAGAAAGATCTGGTAGCCAAGCGAAGGGGCTCGCCGGAAAAAGCCCGAGCGCGCCTCGTCACATTTCATCTTCTCCACGGCCCAAAACTCTGACTGGACACACCAGTCGTTGCAATAAACCAGTAAGATACCGATAAATCGGTAGTAGGCTACATAAATTTTGCGTGTGGAATACAGTGTGCTGTAAATAAAGTACACACCACAAGATGCGAACCGGATATGTGGTTACAGTCAGTCGATATCCCGACCAGAGTCCTCCAAACCAACAGCGCCTATACGAACAAGTCCAATGGTGTTAGCTGCGCGTTCCCCCGTGTATCATGTCGTTGATAATGTCCAAGTTCAAGAAGCTCTTCATTGGTCACCTGAAGGAGATATGAAGAGGGAGGGGAGGGGGGGCTACGACATCATCCACTGCTACGAGCGAGCGCTCAACGGTGCAAGCCCCCTTCCCGAAGAATAAAATACCAATGTGTTTCTCTCGCCCAGCGTCGTACAATTTAGACACGTCTCTAAGCGGTTGCTGCACTACTGGAGAGGATGGAGGTACGACGTACGTAGATCGAGGAACTCCTGCGAGTTTGCTTCGCTAACCACGACCACCAAGAAACGTCTACAAGCAGAGCTGCCGATATTAGGATGACCATAAAAATAATGATCATTCATGTCGTACATCAATGAATGTCATCAAGACTACCAAATGTAATAATCTATGCTGGACTTCCTACAAAATGTCATAATGTATCCTTAAGGTTTGGCGTTCGTTCCTGACCAACCGTGCAACCCACTAACACAACCGGGGACATACAGCTCTTATTTTGAATTTTGTAAGTCACCCGCTTCACCTCCATCCCATCCCAGCAAGCACCAACGCAATGGTCTTCGTCTGGCGTCCCGCCCGTCCAGCCTTCACTTCCGCCCATGTTTCAGGGTTCTACTTCCAACCGTGCCGCGACGGCTACGATGAAGTTATCATCGAATACTTCCGTTGTCGCTGCGGTACGGTTCGGAAGCAGACGCGCCGCAACGGTCACGCAAATCTTATGCAGCACGTGAGACGCGAGCACCCCGCCTTCGAGGTGGAGATGCTGGAAGCCACGACGGATGAGACAGGCTCTCTACTGAGCTACGTGCGACGGACCTCACAGCCGCTGTACGGGTGGCTGCTCTGGATCGTCACGGGCAACCTGCCCTTTTCATTCTGCGAGAATCGCACAATTCGACGGTACATTATTCTCTTGTTTTTATATTTATGATTTAAGAAGCAGTTTCTAAATGTGTTTTTACTTTGCGCTGTGGTTAGCTACACCACGCTGGACCCCATCTACGTGGAGACCCTGCGGACTACGATCGAAGGGGTCGTGCTAACAGTGGAAATGTCTGTTGCCTCCGAGATGTTGGCCTCATCCTGTATGGGTGACCCATTTGTCCAAGCATTACATCGCGGTCTTCGCTTGCTACTAAGTGAACAGCAAGGCTAAAACCCCGCTGCTGTACATAGCCTCTCTCCTAAATGATGCCTATGACTACCGCTCACAGCGAATTCCTTGCTAACATGTTGCCTCGTGACTTTGGTAAGCAGCTGGAGCAGTGTATCTTTATTGTAGGAGACAATCGTAGCGTTAACCGGCGTCTGACTACGCTAGTTGTCGTGCCCCTGGTTGGGTGTTCCTCAAACCGGCTCAACCACGCAGTGCAGCAACAGCTACAAGATCCCGATACCGACCTTGCTAAAGTGCAAGCCCTGATGGTAAAGCTACGGACGGTACCTCAGTCGGTAAAGTTGCGGTAAGCTTGTTTATTTGTGCTGATTGATGTTATTTTCTAATATTATACTAATTGATGTCCCCATAAAACGTATTTGTTTAAGGTTAGCCTTAAAAATGGCCTTCGACCGGTAATTCGTCAAGACACCCAGCGGGGCTCTACGTTTTCAATGCTCCATCGCTACTTCAAGCTGCTCGACCACCTTGACAAGGAGGACGAGGATATAGCAACCGGCGTCTGCGCTCTCTCTACAAGGAGCAAAAGGACGTCGAATCTGTATTAAAGGCGCTCCAAAGAACCGACGTCGATCTGCTAGACGTTCGCAAGTGGTTCGACGGACTCATCAATGTCAAACCAGAGTACACCACTTATTTGGGTAAGTTAAGTGCGTGTGGCGCGAGTTTTGGCAACGTATGCTAATTTATTTATGTGCAATATGCAGGGCCGCGAGCTGACATCGTCCACAGCCCAGATTTCGAGTCTGGCCATGTACGTGTGCTACATGGCAAGTCTAGCCAGCTGACAAGGGCAGAGAATATCGCCCTGCGCCCGTTTGCTGTCGGAGCCGCGCCCGGCTCCGCACCTGATGGCGAAGGAGAGGTAGAGCGTCTGCAGAAGCGGTGTCGGCTTGCCGAGCTTGAGCAGCAATACGCTCTGCTTGGAAGTGTTTCGCCCACCTCGAGTGTGGTGGATCCCGTTTTTAGAAAAGCTCGCATCACGTTCGGGCACGAACGCAACAGTCTGCATCCAATTACGCTGGGGCAGATTCTGTTCCTGCGTCAGAATTCGAGCTACTGGGATGTACATGTACGCATGGTCGACAACCTCCGCAGTTAAGCAACATATAGCTTTGTAGGATCTGTCCTTTTTCATTATGTATGAGATTTTGGTCATGAATGTAATTATTGATGTTCTGGTTTGTACGTCTTGCATGACATTTTTATCTTGCTACTTCGTCCTACCTTCATATACATATAATCGGCGGTCCTGTCTGCACGTGATGAGGAATCCTCCTTGGGCGAGGCCTCCGACGTCGATGTTGAGAAGACTACGGAAATGCTCGGCGCGGATGCAGAAGAAGGCGAAACTGAGAGTCCAAACACGCGCCTGGCTCAGCTCCCTGTGCTTCGTGCTTTGCGCAACCTACATGTAGGTTAGGTTACGGTTAGACTACATGCTACGAGTAGGCAACAGGCCACAGTTTGAAGATAAAAAACATTTGGGAAACAGGTAAGGTTACCGATACAATTTGGCAGCAGGATACACTTGGGCTGCAGGATATGCTATGATCATTAACAAACAAGGTTCGTTTTGAATATAACGCCTCTTTTGAATAAGTCGGCCCCGAAACGGAATTATTTCAACATTACGGTTCCGAAATATGATTTCCTCTAATATATAATATATTTTCCCAGGAAATCCGAAAAATGTCTCCGAAAAATGGGGTGGTTTACCAATTGATGGGCCTTGGTCAAAAGCGACTTCCACCCAATTAGAAGGGCTGAATTTTCAGCGCAGTCAACTCGATTGGACAAACCATTTTTTACCAGATCATGGGCCGCAAAATATTTTGCATTCCCCCCCCCCCCCGAAGATATTATCTCGGTAAGAACCGCGTAAGGAGATGAAGACTCGCTTAACGCACGAAGAGCTGGAGGACGCGATTCAAAGCGTGATAGCGGGTATGACACTGACTACAGCTGTTAACAGTTAACTCCCCCCCCCGCACTAACGGGGTTTCTGTGTTACCACATGTTGTATATACAGCATGTTAAGGAAACGCTATACTTGGAATTGGCATTCGTTTTCGTAAGTACGACGCCCTACTTTGTACCGCGGGAAGATCGCCTCATATGTAGCCCTCCCTTGTACAGCCCGTCACAGCGTTATGGACTAACATGTAGTCGAATACACCGACCAAAACACCAAGGGCTCACACAGGATGTATATCACACTAGAGACCGGGGTGTGAACAAACACGGTTTGGAGTGTCGACAAAACGAGATGGGGTTCCAGCAAAACAAAAAGGGCTTCGGCAAACAAAAGCCGACGTTTCGGGGCTCCAGCATACAGATTTGCAGGCCCCAGCAAAAACGATTTGCATGGAGCGCAACCGGGACAACCTGTCCTGAGCACGCGTAAGAGACATTCAATGTGGATAGTGCTGCTTTGATTGTCGTACAATACAATAATGTACAGTAGTAAGCTCGGGCATTGACTCGGTACAGTACAACAGCGAGTGCGAGAACTGTGTCCTCTATTTATATGTATTGACAGTCCGAGCTGGAGCTCGCAACAGCTGAAGAAGTCGGAAGTGGTTCCCCTGCCGCAACCGGATCCAACAGCATCGGCACGAAGCCCTACAAGTCACACACTCACCGCAGTTTTAGATTTAGCTGCTCAGTGTCTCTCAGCAAATGATGTCACGCATTGCGTGGACACTACTAGCCGAACACGGAACGCGGGACAACTTCGTGAAGCCCCGATCCACCGATTTATGCTGTTCTGGAGCCTACGTGAAGCGTGATATGAACTGTAGAATATGCGATGCAGACCACCTTATGATTAAAAAGGCGATCGGAATGTATCAGTCCGTCCTGTGCGAGGCTGGAGGAAGGCCACAACAGAGTGCAATGTGGTGTTCAGTGGAAGTATTGGGAATGCGTGCCGAAACCAGCGTGGTGCGTGTACGGCAACGACAAAGTGCACTTTCGTGGAAACGAGACGTGCTCCGGTGCTCACCGGGTGCCAATAACAACTGAGGTTAAGGATTTTATCACACGAATGGATTCATGCGGCATTTTTAGGCCCCGCCACATTTGGAGTAACTTTCGGCGTACTACTGACGTTTCTCCTTCTCCTTTGGGTATGTCATCGCGGCAGCAAGTAACGGATTGTGTAAAACGCCTCCGCAAGAAGAATCTCTCTCGAAATACTAGTGAAGGTGTAAAGAGTCTGACTAAACAGTATCCATACTAGGACGGAATCGATGGAGGCAAGGCTTTTCTCTTTGGACCTGTAGACGACGCTGATGGTTACCCACAGATTGGCAAGGGCAGAGACGAAAAACCGTTCGTACTGGGTGTGACAACACTCGGTCTGCTCACAAAAGTGAACCAGCTTCGTGGCGATGAGCATTTTCGTTTGTTTCATGCTGACGCAGCCTTTAAGCTGAGCGAGCTGGGATATCCTGTGATAACGTACGGTTCACGGACTGTTCGAGGGTATACCATTCTCGTTGTGAGCGCTAGGACTCATCGTGAATATGAATTGGCATTTGACTGTGTCGCTCAGCTGTATCAACGATTATTTCGGAATCCGCTTAGCGTTGGTACAGTTTTGGGCGATGCTGAAGACGCTCAGTTCAATGCCCTCCAGAGCGTAGGTGGCTTCAGTGACAGCAAGTACTTGATGTGCTTATTTCACGTGCTTTATAACGTTCACAAACGAACGCGGCATCTCGATACTGAAGCGGGCGTGGTCGTGTTTACGGGCATTATGGATATGCATTACACTACCCCCTACACTGAGTACTGCACTGTCAAGAAGCGGGTGATTTCGGGGTGGCGGGCGAAGCCACATTTGGGAGACTTTGCCAACTACTGCTCGGAACAGTGGACAAACCGTCAGTACTGGAGATGGCACACCATCAAGTTATGCCACCACAAATAACCCCTGTGAGGTTTTCAACGCAGCTGTGAAGCGACATGTTCAGCGAAAAGCAAGTAAAATATGCGCACTTTTGCGTAGCATGATAACTTTGGCTGAGGATATCGGGTGTGACGTACATTCATTCGCCTACAGCTGCGATAGCTGCTCCTAACGTTGAAATTAAGCAAACCGCGAAATGGATGCTTAAGACTAAGGCTGTGGCAGTTATTCACACCTCTGAGGAGACAAAAGTTCGCGTTCTCTCCATCCTCGCGGTACATGTGGACGCTGATGCTATGGAAACTATGCGTCGATTAGCGAGCTCTGTCGTTGTGGCGTCTGGAGAAGAGCCTTCAACAGCTTCGCTACTGTTGGAAAAGGCCGAGAAATCAAGAGCATCTCGCTTATATCGAGATAGCGTCAAGTGGTCTACACGTCGTGCGCATCGAGTGAACATGCCATGCGACGGCTGGCTTGTAGATTTGGAAGCAAACACTTGTTCTTGCTCGATACATCTAAAGTTTGGAGTTTGTTCTTATGTTCTCCTGGCAAGATCTGTTCTTGGAGTTGGAAACGAGTCTGGGGATAAACCCATGTGTAGGCGTACACGAAAGAAACAGAGATCGCAAAATGCCCGTGACGCGATCTTGTCGATTTATGCAGAGTCGAATTTGGAGGCGGGTCTACTAGTGGGTGAAACCAGTAGATCTTCGAGCATGGTGGTCCCAAATGATCAGAACAGTGCCGTGGATACATTTCAAAACGCAGAGTTTGCATATGCAGGAATTGAGTACCATGGTGCCAAAATTACGAGGACATTAACTCCGTCGAGCCTATTGTCCATGTAGACAATCAACGCTGTATCATCCAACCCTGGGCTGAGGGCAGCTCTCAGACTGTGTGTGCACACGATTCTCAGTTACGACACAGCGGAATTGTTTACAACTCCATTCCTAACACCTCGCACTACAGCTTCCAGCATTACGCTGACACTTTACCCAGTCAAACCTTCGTGAACACACCCATATTTTTCGACAGCAACAGCACAATCAGTTCAATCATGACAATCCACGACGTTAACGCTCGTCCTACCATCCATTTGGTTTCCCGGATGTAACGACCTGGTAAACAAGTAATGTACACAGCTCAATCGATCTGTATCCCCTTCAGCGGACAAGTCCGGTACCTGCGTCTAATTGCGAGCTTCCTCTTGCATCAATAGTGTACGCTAGTGACTGTACTTCTAACCCCGTTACACCTGGTGGCGCTTAGCAGTCCTTCCAATGGCAAGTAACTCCTAATCAGGACAACTACGTTGCGACGAAGGCTCAGCGCAGCGCTCCACAACTGAGTGTAGAGTGGTCTATTAACATGCCAGACGTACTATTTGGTCTACAATTCCCCCGACGTGGCGGCCGACCTCCTCTTGCGATTCGAGCTCTTCGAAGAGACTAGCTCCCTAGTTGAGTGGCAATACATATATCATAGTTCAACAGGGAGAAACACATTTTTGCATCGACGTCTAGCATAGTAAGATTAATCGAGTTCGTTCCATACGTGTCCCATCAAGCAATATTGCAACCTACCGAGTTTAGTTGAACCCGACCGGTCGCGTTAAGCTGAATCCAGTCGAGTTAAGCGGAATCCAGAAGATGAGATTCATCCTAAGTCGACTGGTCGAGTTAAGATGAATCTGGTGAGTTAACCGGAGTGGAATCCTGAAGATGGAATTCATCCTAAGTCGACCGGTTGAGTTAAGATGAATCCTGAAGTTGGGATTCATCCTAAGTTGACCGGTTGAGTTAAATGATGATCCGGACACCCGAATTCATCTTAATTCGACCGGGCAAGTTAAGATGAATTCGGTCGAATTAAGTTAAATACTAGAGTGAGTGAGCCGGTTCGGCGGATCGGACCGTCCTTTTTCCGGTTAACATTTCTTGCTCTAAGTTTGGAGTAGACCGGATATCACACTGGTGGACGCCAAGCGCAAGAACAAGCAAACCCCTTTGGCAGAGCGAGCCCGATTGCTCGAATATGGCGGGAACACCGCGAAGAGTGGGGCCCAACAAAAGCCAATAAGATGAAAGGCTTTGGCAAGGGTACCCTTCTTGGCTGGCGGAAGGAGCTCTCAGACTCGCGTTTATCCTTTATAAGGCAAGTTCCCTCAGATCCAGAGCGGGTCCGCAAAAGGGGCTCCGGGTTTCCGCGCAGACTAAAGCCGTACGAGTTCCGTGTGCTTGAGTTTTACGACAACTGCCTACAAGATGGTGATCACGTCCGACCAAAAGATATCGTCTTAATACCCCCGAATTTGCGCTCATGAACGACCACAGCAAAAAAAAACATGGCCCCAACGATTCGTCAAACATTATTATCCAATAATATCTAGACGGATTCGGGTGACCCGCGACCAGGAGGCTGACTCTGAGCAGCTGGAGGATAGTCAGAAGGAGGACGGCAGCGAGAAGGAGGGGGTGGCAGAGAGAGCGAGAGCGGCTGCGAAAGCGAGGGCGGCAGCGAGAGGGAGGTGGGTTTCGAGAGGAATGAAGGCGGCGAGAGGGAGGTGAGCATCGAGAGGGAGGAGGGTAGGAGGCCAAGATCATGATTCATCTACAGAAGCCTCGGCGTCCAACAGATACGCTCTTCGTCTAGCTTAGGATTGGAGTAGAAAATGTGTAGGTTAGCTACTTGGTAAACCCGTAACACGTCCATCATATTCATACTCCCGGATACAGCACGAAAAATATCGTCGAAGTCATCCTCTAAACTAAACGCTCCGAGGTGTTCGTCAATAAGGCCTGCCTGAACTGCTTCATTCACGGTGTCTTCTGCATATTCCACCTCCACGTTCTCCTCCTGGCCTTGGGTTTCTGGCGCATCAAGCAACCCGCACTTCTTGAAACCTCCAATGGTTGTAGAGGGTGCAATATTGCTCCAAGCAGCATGTATCCAGCTGCATAGTCTTGTGGCTGCAGCTTGAAAGGTACTCCTTGCACGCGAGAGCGGAATTGCTCGCGTAGGTCGTGTATCCAAAGGTTTCGTAGACGAACCTTAAGCGGGCCGTTCCAAGTTGCATCTGCAGGTTGACAGACAGAAGTTGCACTCGGAGGAACCATCAACACCGTAACGTCGATGTTTTTGGCTTGATCAACGACTTCCTTCGACCAGTGCCCAGAAAAATCGTCGAGAAGAAAAGTACAGGTTCACAAGGTGCGGGGCGATCGCCGAAGTGATAGCTTAACCATTCACAGTTAACGAGCTATTCCACCAGCCTGTATAACATCAATACCAAGTATTAGCAGTTGACGCCTTAATATCGGTTTCAAGCGTATTTACCTTTCGAATTCGCGTAGACGTACATATTATACTGGCGCTGTGCCCCATGAATATCCTTCCACATGCCAGCACAGAAACCGTGCCGGACGTTGTCGTTCTCTTCTCGTCGCGCGGGAATTTTGGATGGCACCACCTTGAAAACGACGAAAGGATCGAATTTGTTTCAGGTGGAATCTACCAACAACATCACCGTAGCACGGTCTTTCGTCTTACCACCTCATCGGACCCAAACTGTCTTGCTCCCGATCCTCGCTAGAGGGTTTTGGTAGGTATTCAAAACAAGCAGCTATAAAACAATATATTTCCAATTTTTTGTAGCAAAGATAAGTAAAAGAATACATCGGAAACAAACCTGTTTGGTCAGCATTAAAAATGCGAGCCGCACCAATTTCTGCTGCTTTCTTCTTTAACTCTTGAGCGGACTCTTTGGCGATGCGGGTAAGCTCCGGAGGTTGTACTTGGCCTTGGCGTGTCTTGCACCGTAAAGACAGCCGATGCCGACTCTTGAGGCGCTGTTGCCAGGTCCACGATGCCTGAAAAGGCGTGATCTCTGCGCATGTATACGCAGCATCGTAGAGGTCACAGGCACGCCCTCCTCCCTCAGTTCATTAACCCACCTGACGAGCTGCTGCTCCTCGCTGCTAGGCAGCACAGTTCCCAAGCCTTTCTGCCGTACCTTCTTTTTGCTAGCGCCACCGCGCTCACTACAAAGCGCTTCAATGTGCGCACGCTTCCGGTGCCACCCTAGTATTTGTCTAAGACGAGCGCACCTCAAAAAGTTGAGTGGTAGCGAGACTGAAGCAAACTGACGCTG
>JAIKVD010000148.1:17594-29345 GCA_024679075.1 Phytophthora uliginosa | reverse complement strand
TCTTCACCGGGTATGCGATCGCCAAGGCCAGTGCGTCTCGAACCGCCCAGACTATCGCGGAGAACTACGAGGAATGTGTGTTCCGTCGATTTGGTGCGAGTGAAGCAGGCACGATCGAGAACCTGGGTTCATGTCAGATTTCTTCAGATCGTTCAACAAGATCGTCGGTCAGAGACAACGTGCGACGATGGCTTATCGGCCACAGGCTAATGGTACTGCGCAGCGGATGGTGCAGACTTTGACTCGAGCCTTGAAGATGTATGTCGCTGACGTGAACCAACGAGATTGGGATGAGTACGCTGAACGGTTAACGTTCGCACTCAATACTGCCCAAGATCGAGTGCGTGGAGACACACCTTTCTACTTGGTACACGGGTGGGACCCCCGTAGCACTTTGGAAGCGATGGTTCCCCTTGGATCGACACGACGACGCGATTGCGAGCCACGAAGATGGAGGTACCATGTCCAGAAACATTACCAGCAAGCTCGAGAACAAGTCGATGGAAGATTGCGTGAAGCGATTCGAAGTCGAGCAGATCGACATAATGAAGCGGTGCAGTCTCGCGAGATCGAAGTCGGAATGCAGGTGTGGCTATACCTAGACAGGGTCAAGGAAGGCTACGCACGCAACCTGGCGCACATGTGGCAAGGTCCATTTAGGGTGGCAGAGGTGGTTGGCACCCACGCGGTGCGTCTGGAGATCGCCGGCACGGAGTACCGCCTAATCCCTATTGTGCATGTCTTCAAGTTGAAGCCGGTGCGCAACTTCCCAGATCGCCCAAGTGTCCAACCCCTGGCTCAAGATCAAGATCGATTTGATTTTGATGAAGCTCTACTCCCCGAGGATAGCTGGGACGTGAATCTGGCCGATGACGAGTATGAAGTGGAGCGCATCGTGGGTATGCGATCTGGGCGGCGAACACGCTATGGACGTACGCTACGAGAATTCTTGGTGCATTGGAAGGGGTACGATGAACCTAGTTGGATTGATGAGGTCGATGTCAATTGCGGAGCACTGCTGCACAACTACCTACGGGAGCAAGCCAATCGGCACCGGTTCGGTGTTATGCAGTCCCACGAAGAGCAGTAGCAGTGAAGATCGCGGGTGAGTTGGTCGCTCCGCGAGCGGACGGGGTGAAGGGCTTGCAGGATGGCTGCAAGTAAAGATCGCGGGTGAGTTGGTCGCTTCGCGAGTGGTGGTGATGAAAGACGTGCAGGGTGGCTGCGAGATTGGAGGTGTATATGTATGTACGAGATCGATCCAAGAGACATCATAGTGTGGATCGATGAAATCGGCGGATCGTTACGAAGGTCACGCCAAGGAGGACACTGCGACGTGGACATGTGACGCGTGCATCGAGAAACCAACGGAGAACAAGGTCGACAAAAGTGGATGTTCGAATTATGCAGCGAGACGAATGCCGTTGTGCGGCGTTCGCTCGTGCAGGGGACGACTGTGGTGGAGCAAGATCAAGATTTTTCGACCTGTCACTCCGATCAAGGAGTGTAACATCTCGCAAGGGGTGTCAAGGCCCTCCCACAAAGATGGCAAGACCAGAGAAGTAATATCCAAGTGTCAGCAGCCCGGTCCCCGGCATATTCGGTGTAGATCGACGACATCGATCTTGACGGGGATGACGCCGATCTTGAAGATAGGCTCTGAATCTTGGCTCCACGTGCGACGTAAACATCCTGCAGAGAGTCAGCAAGGCGGCAGACGACCAAGGGAGCCAATGAGAATGCGCCAAGGCCGGGAGAGCACTCGGTGGACACAAGGAGCACAGGAGAATGGTAAAGCAGGTTGTACGGCAAAGGCTAACACATTAAACAGAGTTGAATTTCCTTCCTTCTTCACAAGTGGTCATCGCCTTCGCGCTACCGGGCACGGGACACCCAACGCTACGCAAGTCGACGAAACCCTCCAAGATCGAATCACCCCGGACGCCAGGATTGCTTGGCCCAGCGTCCGTCAACCCTCACTACGACCCACCGCTAAAGGAAGCGGCAAGCAAGGAAAGGCAAGGCAAGGTCACACACCGACCACAAGGCAACCCCAGGACCGGATCAAAACTGGCCTGCGAGTCCCGATCTAGACAACCCAAGATCGACGACTCGACCCTACACCGGCGCAGCGAGTAGAAGTATCCCCGCTGCTGCCACACGTTCCCACTGTCCACCAGACAGTCCAAGACTCGATCCAAGCGCGTCTTCCGAGATCACCCGAAGAGCGATCCAGCCCACCGACGGGTACACAAGGTGAGGATCAGCAACTTCACGGAAGATCAGAGTACCTCCTCCGTTAGTCGGCAGTTCGGGCGCCGTGTGCAAGAGGACCACCGCGATCTGCGAATTTCGCGGAACCACTTCGCCACATTGATGTGCATCTCTAATTGAGTTTGACACGTTGCTATGTGAAAACAAGAGAGCCCGGGATCGGCCGTTGCGGCATCCAAGTCTTCTCATCGGGCTACTTGTACTGTACAATCTAATACGTTTTCTCTAGTGATCCTGTGTAATTTAACAGTTGCTGCTAGCAGGGCGCGGCCATGAGGACAGTACGAAGGTCGGCAGATCAAGTGCTGCGGGTGTCGCTAGTGCCGATGGCACATCTTCACATCAAGCTTCGGCGCACGATCAGGAAGCTAGTCCTGGTGGCAGCTCGTCGGCGAGCTCAGCTACCGCAGCTCAGCAGCAACGGGCCGCACACGCTCGATGCGTGAAAGCGGAGAAGCTGCAACGCCGTACGAAAGCCATCTGAAGGTGTATTGAATTCTGCGGATTGTTTAATGCGCTGTACACGTATTAGATTTACCTGCAGGTCGCGAAGTCCCGGAGCTGCGCCAACGCCAGGCTGCTCATGCTCGTATGTTCAAACGGCTTAAGCCAGCCACACTGTCAGACAACTAGCTGTTGCCATCTTCGTATGGTATCCGGGCGATGCGTCGTGGGCGGAGGGCTGATCAATATGTGAGTTTTCCAAGGTCGCAGCGAGAAGCAATGCGGTCGTGCATACTACTTTGCAAGGCGGTGAGTACAAGTTCCGATGTTAAGAAAGTGCTATCGCCCAGAATTGAATGTTACGTTTAATTTTGAGTTATTTCTCATTTCTCCTACAAATGCATTCATGATTGACGTCTGGTTTTAATCTACTGTTTATTGATTTGGCTGCCCTGGCTTCCTACCTGCTGCTTCACCGTGTGCTTCCAATTGCTCGTGCATCATTTTGAAGCTGACGTCTCTGCTACGAGCCAAAACAAGTAGAAGCACATTATTTATTGCAAACTAAAGCAGCAAAAAATGTCATAGTTGGGACGCACAATTCGCAGTTCGAATTCACAGTTCGTAAGAACTGTTGCTTGCGCCCCTACAGCGATTTGACATCCTGCAACATTATTATGTAAATGTTGCGAGAGCGACTTTAGGAGCAATGATACAACTGTACGGCTCTGCAACAACAGCAATGAATGCAATAGCAGGTGACAGCGATACCAAGCAAGGTGGCAAGCAGCTCAGCAGCATCTGATGATCTACTATCTACGGGCATGGGAGCGTCGGCGGAGCGATTGTGCAACTAGAAAGCTTCGCAACAATTTCAACGATTGTAACAGCAGCAGTAATAAATACAACTGAAATGAACACATTTTTTGGAGAGAAACAATCCTAGTTAATAGATAGTAGGGATGCATATTCGTGTTGCTTAATTGGCAGTGAGCTATTGTAGCGGGGCTACACATTCGGTTCACCTCCACCTTAGTGCAACATGCACTAATGGATACATTCAGGTAGACCACATCACGCTGTGGTCACCATTCATATTAGGAAGCAATACTATTGGTGGAAAGCAGCATCTTACCACCAATAAGAGTCATGCATTAGGCCAGAGATTCTCCAACGAGTGGTTGGCAGAACCTCTCTTTATAGATATCAGTTTTAGGAGGAAACCACAGCTAACATTCAATTCAGTTCTCAATTTACAGCAAGCTACTAATTAGTACCTTTATTTAGGTTTAACTATACTTGTGGACACAAGTATACTTAATCTAAGTTAAATACTCCTACGCTTCCTCATACACGTGCGCACACGTGTAAGCTAAAGTATTGGGCTTAAGTAAGCACATTACAGTTGGCGCTGACCCTACATTGCATTACATTCAACCGCATTGTCATCCTCGCCAGCAGACCGTAGATTAGTCGAAACGCTTGAGCACGCGCTATCACTTCCGGTAGGCGATTCGCCTCGTATCCGTGGCGCTCTTGCGTCCTGTAAACGCGAGGTTGGTGTGCTGGTAGAGCGCGAAGTCGTCGGGCCACTGAGCGATGTCACACGCCGGCGGAAAGGAGGTGGCGAGTCATCTTCTTCGTCACTCCAGTGCTTCACGAGTAGACCTACCGTGGATGGATGGTTGTGGCTTTCCGGAAGAGAGCCACTGCTGGCTCGGATTGGCGCGTCCTCCGTGTGGTTGACTTCCTTGGTTGCCACCCTACTGGAGCTATGCGCCTTAGCTCGTGGCGGTTTGCCGCGACTAGTGGGAGGCTGCATCTCATTGCTGACTTGGGGCTGCTTCTCCTTGCGGCCTTGGGGCGGCCTATCCTGAGCACCGGCTGGCCGTTTCCTCTTGTTGGTCGTGCGCTTCTTCGACTTCCCCGGCATTGCGTCTGCCGTCGAGATTGCCTGGGCTGAGTGCACGGCTTGCAGCACTGTTTGACTTGTGAGGGTTTGGGTCCATAGTGTTTCCGCTGCACACTTGCCTGCAATGTTGCACCCAAAGGTAGAGTTTTCCTCTACAATGATTTCGTCAATGTTGTAGGGTTTGCACTGCAAAGCTGTCTACTAAGTTCGCAATTCGTTTAGGTACGATTTTTGGCTGCAAAGTGGCTGCAGAGTGCAAGGTGCAAAGTGCTCTTAAGTGCCCTAATACACCCGCTTTGCTTCATACTGCCTCGGTCGTTGTCAACTTTGGAGTCAAGCATGGTGAAATGCGGGAAATGCTCACTTAAAGAGCGAACCGTTCCTCGACCATGCAATCCAACAGATCGAGAAGTAAGCAAGAAGTATGAAAATTGTCAGTGTTTACAATTCTGCGCAATCCATTCAGTGAATGTGTGAGTTCAAGAACATATCGCCGAATTTCAGACGACTTCTTCGTAGCTTCTGCAAGTCGTTTAATTTCCGGTTTCTCCAACACCCCATTTAGGCGGACTTGTAGCTCGCTGTCGCAATGCAACTTAAAATCTACAACTAGCCAAGTTGTTGAACAGCAGCACATATAAAACTTGAAGTGATACTTCCCTGTTGGTTTCCGCGGGTTGTACACAATTATATGCCTCGCGTATTGAGATTGACAGGCAACGCTGGCTTCATCGACCGCCACATTTCGTCCCACAATAATGTGGCGCTTGCAGCGCGTTTTCAGCATGGTGAGCAACGGACGGATCCTCGCTGCCGGATCCCGTTTTACTTCCGCACTCGTCACTTCAGCACGAAACGCTAAATTCTTCCTGATATATACGAATCGATTTCAAACCATTACAGCCGAAAAATTTGTTGAACCTGACGCAGGGAAGATTCTCTAGATTCCTCGTTATCTCTCCAATAGTTCTTCATTTCGCCTTTATCTACGAGAGTCATGTACCAAAGTATTCCCATGAAAACCATAAGTTCATCCAATGTAATTGGCTGGCATGCTGCGCTGCCTCTAGCAATCGCATACTCATTACTGAACTCGATCACTTGCTTCCAAAATGAAATAGGGATGAATGCAAACAACTCGACGTAGCAGAGCATCCGAAACAATTTCGACTGCTTTCACGTAACTTAGTCGTCGTAGATCCGTCGTCGTGGGTAAACAAGCCAATAGGCTGCTCTAGGGATCCAGTTGGTATAAACGTCACGGATTCGATGGCTTCAACTTCATCGGGACTCAACGCAATTTGTAGCTCCTTACGGCCTCGAAACGCGCTAAATTCTCGATAGCCTGCTTCATCTATCTCCTCATACTCATCGGTGAGAGCCGGTATATTCGAGTATTTAGGTGCCATACTGCATAACCAACTCCACGACGACATAAACTCTGCTTGATCCTTGTGCACATGTACAAACTGGTCGACACCACGAACCACGATATCTTCCGTAATGTGGTGAACATGATCTTTTGATTGAAAAACAATATTGGTCTATTGCAGTTTGAACAACGCTGTTGGGACACAAACACTTTCATCGTTTACAGCATCGCCAATCTCATAACGAGTCACGACGCCAGTGAGGTATGCCGCTCCAACATCACGGTAAAATTTTGCGGGCATCCATGATTCTTCAGCCGGGGAGAAAGATACTTTTGCATTGACAAAACGATCAGCTGTCACTCGTAATCTACGAAGAAGCTCGGATCTAAAGCTTGCTTCAACATTGCTGCTTGCTTTTGTCTTCTTTTTTTTCTTGCTCTGATCCGATCTGGCGCCTCTGCCGCCGCTTTCCGATTCTCGATCTTGCGCACCTCCGGGATTGACGAGACTAGCAAGAGGACTTGTACAGCAGAAGTGTGCGAACTCGAGTTGCGCCCATTCCTAACGCTAACAGTGAGTCGATTTCCGGTTTGTGTACGGCTGGTATGCCATGTTGAGAGTGCTCCACGCCAGCACCTTTGTGCTCCCCCTTCTGCGATAAATCATACCGGGTCGATTGTCCGCCAACGTCCCGCTTCGAGATCTTCATTCGGTGTGTGTGATCTGCAGATGTACACTACTCCAGTAACATTGTTGGAAGTGTACCGAATCTTGTAGGCGCACTCAAAAGCATGAAGCTGCTGGAGCGCAACTTTTGCTTGATCCATCGATTCGTAAACGCTCACATATATATACTTTGGTTCGATGGCTGCTTCGATTAGGTCAACATTCACATCATTGTCGATGTCATCTTCTCCAAAGTCCAGATGCACGCACAATAAGTCTTGCTCTTCGTGCACGTTGTTACTATATGCATTCGCTAGGTCGGGAGAGTGGCTGCCATGGTCGACAGGGCTAGTTGTACTGCTGTGTGACATAGCTACTTCTTCAGCCTTGTTCACGACTGAGTCTGTGGTACTTTCCAGTTCAAAAGCAGTTTTAGCAACGACGTAGTGAGGTGGTCCGTACTCAAAAATAGACTCGTAACGAGCCCATTACTTCAATACGTAGTCTGCACAGCAAAATCAAAAGTACAAGTGACATATTTATAGTTTACGCACATACTACACCTCAAGCAATACGTAGATAACATAAATCTGCAAAGGAGAACGTGTAAATTAAATTGTCATCACTATGTATTTTTTGAAGCATAGTGATGTTGCTGTCATTAACACTTGTATACAATACTCAATTGTACCTACAGCCTCCATTCGTTTGGTTGGGATGAAGTGTCATCGAGGCTTCTGGGCCTACGCAGGTGAAATGGCTACGTGACTGCGCAGGGGTCAAGCTCCGTTTTGACTGGAAACGCATCGAAACTTCAGAGCGTGAGAGGTACATGCAAGAAATCCCGGACCCGACATTTCCCCTGGATGATTACCCCGAGGGTATTATGGATGGTCGCAAGGACCGCTCCAGATATCCACGTATGGTGCCTGCTGGCGTGGCGGCACTCGAAGATGTCTCGCCTGCTCGATCTGTGGCACCGTCCGTGTTGGACGATGCAACCAAGCGCCAAGCGGATCGAGTTCGAAATTACCGAAAACGACTTCTTGAGTCTGTCATATCAGCGGAAATTACAGCTCTAGCCTTCGCTGTAAAAAGCGGTGACGCTCAAGAGGTGTTGCAGCATGCTACAGCTTTTGCGGAAGGCATGGGATCAACAATAGCAAGCAATGTTGCTCCTGGAGCAAGGTCTTCAGTGTTGGACACGACGCCTGAAGTTGTTCAGCTTATGTCTGCTGCGCGGACTCATATGCCTATGCCCGACAGCGACGATGACGATGTTGGAGCTGTCGAGGAGACACACCGAAAAGCCAGAATTGCTTCACGCGCCCTGTCCAATTACAGCCTCAAGGCGAGTCGTGACAACCCGCAATTTAAAGAACTCTTCGATGACCGAGAGCAGTTCCGCACGCAGGCGTCAACCTTTCTGTCAGAGTGTCTTTGGCTGTCAGAGAGCGGCCTGAAGTCGATTGAGGATGAATCTGCTCTATCACAAGCAAAGAAAAAACGAGAGGTAGAATCATCTATGTAGTTACAGAACGCAAAAGCTGGGGCTTAATACACTTTTTCTAACTAGATTGTTCCGCCGATGCAGAAGTGTTCCTGCAGGGCGGTCGATCCCGTGCTGGTTCCAGGTCATTGGCAATCGATACTGCCAGGCTGTCAGTGAGTTCCCGGCGCCGATGCCATTTCGGTGTTCACAGTATAAGCTGTTGGGATGCTTCCGTACAAGTGCAAGTTGCACGTGCAACAGGTTTTCGAACTGTTTTCTGCTTTGGACATGTTGCAAGTTTTCCGTACGCATTATCTGTAGCTTCATATGTGGCGAGGCAGGTGAACGCCTTTTGGCCGCCCAGGTGTATAGCGACGCGCTCCAGAGTCTGGAAGGTGCTCCCGTTCAGGAAGCCCTCCACCCGAAACACCCGAACGTGAAACGTCCAGATAGCGTGTGCTCCTTGTGGCAATCCCTCTAGGTTCGTTTGTCTTCGAACCGGGAGATGCACCGCGGGGGGATGTTGTTCGTACACCAAGATCGGTCTTTGGAGAAGGGCAGAACGTCACCTACTTGGACGTAGCTCCACAGCCAAGATAACCAAAATCAATACAGAGTTATATACACCAATATATAGCCGTTCTTATTCTTTTAGACCCTTGAACGGTGGGTCTTCACACCAGTCAACTTAGCTGCACTTCCAGGACACTGGTCAATCCCGGTCAGCTTTTACAAACGCGCACCGCCTCAGAAGTACTGAGGAACAGTTCAATACAGTTTCACTACCAATCACACTAGATGTCCTTCGGTCACAATCCTGGATGGTACTTTCTTCCGATCTGTCCAGGATATATACGGAATATGAAATGTAGGATCGCGCGCCTAGGCGCACACTGCAATTGGGATATGAAATAGGGTAGATTACCACGGGCTCCACACCCGGTACTCACCCTAACTTGGACTGGAGTATGGGGTGGAGTCCACACCTCTGCTTTGTCCTTCTCCAGAGGGCCTTTTACCTTCAGCGCTTGATCGGGGCCGCCGGGAATGCACGTCCGGCCGAAGGTGTCCGAGCGCTTGTGGGTTATACGGATAATTGAACTCTGTTTTGGTTTTTATCTTCTGTGGCTATCTTCCTGCAATATTAGACACACATTCAGCTTTTGACTTACTTTTAGTATACCTTGGGGTGGCGTCATCATCTTGGTCGTGCTTGATCTCACCGTGGTGTTGTGGGTACAGGCGTAGGACTTCAATGTTCCATGGAATCTTCTCAGATCCTGGTTGGTCGTCCTGGTCGGTCGGAAATCACTTGGCTTGATTATACCTTGATCGTTCCGTCCAGGGTGGTCATTGTTCTTCGGTGTTCTTTGGTGTTCTTCGGTGTTCTTCTTCACGTCCAGCCATGTCAAGACGGGCGGCCACTGGTCTAGTGTCGACCGGGGCTCTTGATCGCTCCCGTAGGCTTGACCCGTCGTCCGGTAGTTGGTCCCATTCAGACTCATTACGTCCAGGGTGTCCAACCCGATCCACGGCTGGATGTGAGAACGCCAAGTCCCATATCTGCCACCGCGTCCCACAATTATATACCAACCGGTACATTAAACTCCACCAATCACAACGCTCCACGAGAAATCTTGATTCCCATCGTGTCACATACCCTACTCCACGCAATAGATAATCATGGACAGGTAATAGGTTGACCATAGATTTGCTCGCAACAGGTCAACCAGTAGAAATACAACAGATAATAATTACTACCCGTTCACAACGATCCTCCCAGTTTGGATCCCATCCATGTTGCCCTCACATGACTCGTTGGTGCCGTTTCATACCGCAGGACGAGCGCTGTGTTTTTCTTTTATATGAGTCGGCATCTTGTTCTCCATCGGATCATTGATGCGAATTCTCTTCCGCTGTCTAGTACGTCGGAAGTATTACGCCACTGAGAGAGAACCAATTCGAGGTGCTCGCGATACACATCGTAGTCTGCGAGCTCACTGCAAAAAACGACTGATGCTTATGAGATAACGGGTAGTTGCTTGATAACAGCCATATTATTCTTCCCAGCTACTGTGAGTACCTGCACCTCCACTAAGCCATCGTTTGTCCCCGTCAATATTCATTAGTTCGTAGAAGTGGTAGAACTTGCAATACAGTAAACAATCGTACCTGCGCGTGATCAGGTTCATCACGTGGTCTCGCATGTCTCGCTTGGAGATGGCTGGCACGGACTAGTCGTTGTGACTGGCGCATATAAACAACGAAGAACTTGCGCGAGTGATGAAGTCTCCTTGGCCGGGTGAGGTCCTCTCCCACATAAGTCTCTGGTTGAGACTTCCTCTTCTTCATGAAGGCGCCCAATGCCGGCGGGCCTTCGTTGCCGGCACCTGTACTCTGCGTGGACTGTTCCGTATGCCCGCTACGTCGCTCCGACCGCTTTCGCCACTGACGCCGCTGCCACCCGTCTGGGGGGGGGGGAATTCAAAAATAAACTGCAACTGTGCGCCGGTAACGAATATGATAAATTACGGAACTGGACGATAACTGGACTTCGGATCTGGATAATACCTGGACTCGAGAACTGGGCTGTAGTGGCGACGATTGATTTCGAAGTGAGGTAGATTAATGTAAACTACCCTAAGCTAACGCCACCTAATGTACATTCTCCTCTGATGCCACTAGTGCTATCAAGGAGTCGTTTGTCGTCCTCTTGCTTCCAGCAGGGAGCGACCCCCCCCCCCCTAGGGTTACACGGTATCCTCTACGACCAGTGAATTGGCCGATTTAGCTTGGTCCAAGTGCCACCGCTTCACATCCGCATCAACGAAACCGGTGATCCCCTCCCATCGGGTCCCAGCCTCAGGCGACTCGCTGGCGTTCCACTCCATGTTTTGTCCTGTCGATTGCGCCATGCGCGCCATCTCTTGCGCTTTCCTGTTGTACTCTCGCAGCGGTGTCGTCCAGCTTAGCACCGCTACAGCATCCGCCACTCGTCTCGTCTTCCAGTAGCCACCTTTCAAGTGTTTTGCGTGTGGCGACTGCCTATTGATAAGTTGCCTGATAGCGTCAGCATTATATACCATCACATGCACTGGCCCTCAGTTGTTGGTCAAGCACCTCCGGAGCCCCGTAGTGTACCGAGAAAAAGCCCGTGACACGATGTGACCGAACCAAAATCTACTGGTCGCCACGCACTCGGATTTGTGAGTCTGCATACGAGAAGAAAAGATCAGAGTGAGAAATGTACTCTGAACGACGGGTGATCGGAGTCACAGAGCCAGCATGAAAGAGTCCCCGTAAACAAGACAACGAGACCAAGACGCCCGTGAAAGACGAGCCCTGGAGCGTTCCGGCCCGAAGACTCACGATCTATGTCCCAAAGCCGATTAGTGGATCAGTGTCCCAGAGGAGAACGTCACAGAGTGGAGTTGCTGATGCGGCGGTACTCTGGAAGAGACACCCATACAAAGTCCAAGTGAAGTCAGATATCAAGATGTGTCCAGACCAGAGAGTGGGACAAAAGTACCACGGGTATTTAGTCAGTCACGGCCGCGTGTGAAGATGCGACCCCGACCTGTTGGACGATT
>JAIKVD010000148.1:0-17565 GCA_024679075.1 Phytophthora uliginosa | reverse complement strand
AAAGATCAAGATAAAACAAGAATGTGTGCCGAAGATCGACGCCAAGACGCAAGAGACCTCTAGCAGAGAGATCTTCTAGCCAAGATAAAAGAGAGAGAGAGAGAGATACCAAGATAACGTAATACAGAATCCGTTTTACCTCAAGACCCACAAGTGCAGCGCATTTTCGTGCACGGGAACGAGGCGAATATCGCCTGGGACCAGAAGACCTGCTTGGAGCAGCCTGCCGGACGAGGAGCAACCCGCCGGAGGACCGAGACGTCCGAAAGTCGACATCCAGACACACCGACCGTGCGAAGGGACAGATGTGGCGACTTCATCGCTGTCCGCAGCGATGCGTGATCGGGACTCGGGCTCGTACACCGGGAGTGAACCGTACTATTCCATATATTAGTTGGTAAGCGCACTCTTTCGCAGAGGAGCTTCTCCATTCCATATCAACTGCAGTCTGGGAGGTTTGTTAGTGATCGGCCCCTGGAATTATTGATGATTACTGTGTGGTAGGACTGTATATTGGTCTGAATATTTTCCTCCAACCGGAGGTGGTGCGTGAGTCAAAAGGAAAAGGGGACGTTTGGAGGTTGACCAGTACCTCCAAACGGCGAACCCAGTTGTACTGGAGTGTTGACCCACCGTCCGAGGGTCCAAAAGAATAAGTGACGGATAATTGTGTGTATTGTATTCTGTATTTTGAGATTGGTTATCTTAACTCTGGGAGAGGATCTGGTTAGTAGGTCACTGCTTCTCACAAACTGTACGAGCAGCGTTCGGAGGTATTCGTCTGCGCTCAGTACTCTTATATTTTCTATATCTGTATTAACAACTCACTAGGTGGAACCCGGTCCGCCGAAGACAAACGGCCCGAGAAGGGGATTACGCAAGGCACACACGCCACTCCGAACGAGGTTTCTCGTTTGGAGGTACCCGCCTGTTCTCCGTCTGGAAGTCCTACTTTCGGAAGGGGGACGGGTCCCACGGGGCATGCAATTGAAGGATATCATTCACTGGGCCTGGCGGATGCAGGGCAGACTAGTGGTTACGGTGCTCAGCCTGAAGGTGACTACAGCGGTTAAACGACACGTGAGCTACCACATGACTCTACTGCTTCTGAATTTTCCTCAATTACGTCAGCAGGGTGACCACCAAGGCATAGTCCGTTACACTTCCAAGGACGAGGGGCATTGGCCGATAACGCGACGGATAACCCAGGACTGCCATCTCATCGGTCAAGCAGCGGCGGAGCAGGCACAGGTGGCTCCCCCGATTGTGCAGTCTCACCGAGAGCTCTCTACCACCATGCAACAGGAGGTGGGCGATGCCGCCAGGATTACCAGCGTCCACCCCCACCCAAGGATTTCCAGGATGGTATGCCTGTGAGCGGGGAACCGACGGTGGACGACCGCCAGGAAGACATACAAGGAATTATTCAGGGACACAAGAAGATGGTCAAAGCACAGGCCCGAAGTGCGGTGAGACAGAGACGCTGGAAGACGCTGAGTGAACCAGCGGCAGCGGGGCTGCAGTCATTGACATGGAAACGGATCAAGCGGATAGTGGGACTGAACCCTTGGGGCGAGCAACAGCTGATGCGGGTCAAGCACCATGCCATCTCGGTCTACAGTCCGGTGATCGAGGGGCTCGGTTGCCCGCATGAAGCGTGTGAACGGGCGGATCGAGTCGACTTATATCACATGTTCTCGGAATGCCCAGCAGCGCAGAAGCTAAGAGAGGTCCTGGTGGCTCGCTGGAGGTCGGTGGGGCTGAGGCTAGCAAATTACGAGGAAGCCATATTCGCCCTCGCCTTGCCCACACTACCAGCGGGAGTTACCCAGGCCACGAGCACGATAATTGTATCCCTCCCTGACGACCAGGCGGAGCTGCTAGGGGCCCAGGTGGACAGGATGATAGCGGACCGCTGGAGGCTGGGGGCCGCACTGTACCCCCTCGCAGTCTGGAGATGGAGGGTGGCGCATTTTGACGCCCATAACGACGTCTCCCCAGAATATCACGTTGCTGGTCTGCAACGCAGGCTGCACAATGGGCATCTGGAAGTCACGGGAGATTATGCTTCCACATTCCCACCTCACACAGGAACCAGGCTCAGTAATGCACTCTGCACGGTGTTGGGAGCGGAGTGGCTAGGGCCACCTAGCCGAACACCGCGAATTGGGCACTGCTACCTTTTAGTCGTCGCGTGCCAAGGTGGCGGCGTACCAAGACGCTGCAGCAGCGCCACTTTAGTGGCGAAGATTCATCCGATCACGGGCACGTACGCAGTTCAATACATGGGCAGCGCGACGTACAAGGGAGAGACCATGGCACTCATTCGGGTGTGGCGAAGTCGGTGACAACTTTTTGCTGCCCAGGTGTATAGTGCTCGCGCTATACAAATGCTCCGGAGTCGTGTGTTCGGGTTGACAACTTTCCCTGTTTCCGAATATAACCGTAACTCAGAGAGCACCAGGTTTGGAAGCCATTCCAGGCAAGATTTGCCGTGCTTGGAGGCTTCAATCGCCATGTAGCTATCACACAAATGCCAGGTTGCATCTATGTGTAGGCGTCTCCCCCGCCAGGTTAAACCTAGTGGTCCGCGAAAGTACAGCATGTAGTGGAGCGCCGTCACCATCGCAACCTTGTTTGGAGTTGCCTCCACTCCGCCGTACATATTGCAGATGTGTACTCCAGTAGCCCACAGTGAGTCCCTGACACGTGAACCTTGCTTTGAAGGAGTCGTGTGTCGTGGTGAGACATAGAGCTGCCGCGCCGGTCCTGTAGACCGGTCCCCAGCTGCCACATCGCCCACGACTCTTGTGTCCGCATCGGCCTCTATGGCCCAGCAGTTCACCGTCACTGCCGCGTGCGCGAGCAACTCCAGCTACAAATTCGGGATGTCCAGCCCACCTTGTTTCCGTGGGAGGGCGGCGACGTGTTTGTTCAACCACGCTTGACCAGAAACTGCGTCTTCCGAGAACCTCGCATGCCATACAAAGTTGTTGATCATCCGTTGGAACCAGCTCTGGCGTCGGCCATTGATGCCTGTCGATAAACAGTAACTTAGGAATGACCACCGCCATCACGACCAAGCTCCGCTGATCGGCTGTCATGGTCTTCCGCGCTGCCAGTGCAAGCCGCGTGACAAGTTGAATACGCACCATTGTCACGTGTATATCGGATCAGGAACGCTGCCCACCGGAATACCTAGTTACCAGGACAGCTTGGAGCCTTCAGGGCCGTCGACGGTGCAGACAAATCGGCTATCTGAGGTATCCATGATAATAGTAACTTCCATTGCGAATCGCACATAACTCGCTGTGTCATCCGTGTAGCCGCCTACCTTGAGGTTAACCTCACCCGCCGTGCTTCTGAGTACGATACCTTGCACTCTAGGCTCAGCGTCAACCCGTCGGTATAGTGCTTCCAGCACAAGTAAGAACAGCAGTGGTGCCAAAGGGCAGCCTTGGCGAATACCACAGGTTATATTCACCCAGCATGATCTGAAGCCGTTCGCCAGGAAGCGCACTCTTGCCCCGTCGTGTAGGCTCCACATCGCCGCGACACGCAGCCCAACCACCGTAAGACCTCGTATAAAAATCACGATCCACTGAATCATAGGCCTTGCAAAAATCCAACAGCAGTGCCAGCGCCCCCGCTATAGCCGGGTCGGTTTTAGCAGCAGCCTGCGCCGCTGTGAAAAGGTCCACTGTCGAATGGATTGTCCGGAATGGGACGAATCCATTCTGGTTGGGGTGGACTATCCAGCTCATCTTCCGGCTAGTCCGTGTTGCCAACACTCTCGTCAAGACCTTGTAGTATGTGTCCAATAACGCCAGTGGTTTGAAATGCAAAGGATTCGACGACTCCCCACCTTTCTTCAAGCAGTAGATGTCTGCTTCGACAAATGAAGGAGAGAAAATCCCTGTGGGGTACCAGTAATTGAATAGCTTCGTCAGAATTGGGATCAGCAGTTGGAAAAAATCTCGGTACCAGTCGTTTCCAAGTCGGTCTGGCCCGCAGGCTTTTCCTGACTTGGAGGCACCAATGGCCTCAGCCACCTCCGCCTCCGTAAACGGATTTTTGATGTCCTCCAGCAGCCCCTGGTATTGCCTGCATGCCCCTAGCCAGTTTAAGACGTCCTGTCGTGCCTCCGCCGTGGAACCCTGTTGTTGGAAAATCGGGGTCCACGCGTCTGCTAGAGTGTCAGCTTTGGCATGCACACCCCGCGCGGAGTGCCCGAAAGCTGCATTCAAGCGGTGAATTTCATTATCGGCGTTTTTGGTGCTCACGCGGCGGAAGCGTGCTCTCGTTGTTTTGCCACTGTGAAATCCACCAGAAATAGACGCCTTTGCTGTGCCGCCGCTCGACCCTGCGAGCAGGTTGGGATCGCACTGCGGACCCGTTGCAGCGGGGTGCCACCTCTTCTCTCCGTTATGGTGAGGACGTCCATCGTGTCCGTTATCGAGTCCACTGTGGGGGTGGCCCTAGCTGCCGATTCCCTCAACCTTTGCTGATGACGAAGCAATCTGCTGATGCGTTGCTTGTATGATGCCCTGGATGGTTTCCTCTTTTGTTTGATGATTGCAAGGGTCTCCTTCCGCGGTGATACCTTTAACTGATCACAGTCTCGTGCCCACTTTGCAGCATCCTGTTCACCCTCCTGCAGCCCCTCGAGAAAACCTGGCAGTCTGTTTTGCATGGCTTCTCTCACGGCGTCTACTGCAATCGGTGGTGGGGGATACACCTTCGCCGGTTTGCGAGCTCAAACAGGGTCGGTCGGACTCCGCAGGTGGAGCCGAACCGCGCTGTGGTTTGGCTGGGTCCCGGTGCGTCCTACCTCAACCGCCGCCACCCATTCCACTAGCGGCATGGAGACATACCACCTGTCGAGCCGCGCCGTGGCTTCCACTCCGTCGCGGACCGGGTATCGATACGTGTGGGTGTTTTCGTAATGTTCCTCGATGTCTAGGTGCCCGACATCGTCCGGCGGTGCCAATGCATCCACCAGCCCCCATTTGGCCATCACGTTCGCCAGGGCTGGCGATTCATGATCCGACTTGTTCCTAAACCAGCTCCGATCCAGGCGTGAGTCCATGGTGCAATTAAAGTCACCGCCAACCACAATCTTGTCCACTGTCGGTAAATCATTGTCCCCAAGCCGTCTGTAGAACGATTCCCGTAGGCAGGCGCGTACACACAAATCAGCAGGAGGGTTACGTCCGCGTATGTGCCTGTGACTGCCATGAAGTTGCTGGTCCCCTCCGATGCCATGCTCGGCTTCGTGGCTTGGAGGCGTCCGTAAGGGTCCAATAAGATGGCTACTCCAACTTTTTTGTCGGTCGACGGGGATCAATACGAAAGTTCTCTTCCGGGACCTCCTCTCCGGAATCCCCACGTTTTGGTATGCAGTGAAGTCATGTGATCTATCCTATCTGGCTCCACGTAGGAAAATGACATCTTGTCTATCATGCGCGTCCTCGTGTCGAAATTCTCGAAGAAATTCATCACGATGAGCCTCTTTGCTCCCAAATCCGTTGACATTAGCTAAAAGTCCTTTCATGTTGGTGCAGACCCTCTTCCTTGCGACGGGCCACCCGTTCCATCTTCCCTTCCTCTTGACGGAGGTTCTCCACTTCCTTTCGTGTTTAAAGTCCCGCCTGACTTGTCTCTCGCATTGGTGCGTGGTGATGCTTGGAAAAAAATCGCCCAGCGTCCACTGCCGCGGCATCCTGCATTTCCCCCACAGTGTCCTTCTCCTCCTTGCTTAGTTCCTCCGGTAGGGTGCGTCTCCTTCGTGCGCCTACCCTTCGTGGGTTGGCACCTATCGTTGTTTGTTCTGGATACCTCTCCCCCCACCTCCCGTAGTTCAGGTCACGAGAGGGTATCACTGTGTGGTCTTCATACTTCCGTGTCAGCGCTCCTCTGCTGGCTCGGGGACAACCGTACCTGTGGCCCCAGATGTATATATGGGTCTGGGGCCTCTGGGCGGGCTGGGCAGACCTTAGCGTCTGCCCGCGGCGGCTAGGCCGGCCGCCATGGTCGCCAGCCTGTCCTCCCAAGTAAGGCCAGACGGAAGATCCACCGTGTCCCCCAGTCCGCTCTGTCCGCCGCTGTTTCACAAAACGGGCGGACTGCTGGATGCGTGTGATACAGTTGCCCCAGCATTGTGAGTGTCCCCCCATGGATCTCGCTCCACGCCCACACCACGTGCGGCAGTAATTACAAAATGTTCCAGCATTCGTTTCTCACCTCTGGCAGGCAAGCGCAGACAGTCGCTCCCCCGTTCATGCCCTCCCGTCTTTGCCAGCGTACCATATCGCGCGCTACGACTCTGTCCCGATGTGATCCACCATCAGCCGTGCATGCAGCGGGCCATGTCCGGCGAAATTCTTTTGCAGTGGTAGGTGCATCCTCGTCCACTAGGATGCTGCGAAGTGTAGCGACTTGGACGTCATCAGCCTCCAGCTCTCCCCAACGCATCAACATGTCCGTGGGCAGCATTTCGGCTGCCAGTTCAGGGTACGGCAAGTAGTGGAGCAGATCTTGGAGCGCCGCTCTATTGGCTGTCAGCCACGGCATCATCGTGAGCAAGTCAGGTTTGCCGCCGTGTGGGCCCGGCGGTGTATATTCTACATGTGCTAGCCGCTTCCAAGACATATTGGCCTATTCATTCTCCTTGCGCAGTTGCCTGAGCTTGGAGCGGTCTGCCAGCAGCTCTGGGTCAAGTCGGATCGAGTTGAGAATGCGCCGGTATGTGGTGCTTGCCACCCTACCCTGTGGCGATATTGATGCACGTCCCGTGGGTATGTCAGACTCACCCTTGCTGTGTGAGTGGTGGCCCAGCTTGACGGTCGGCCCGGTCGCCCTGCTTTCTTGTGTAGTTGCTCGGCCTCCTTGCTCAGACTATCCTCTAGTATGGTGATGTCGTAGTGGGCGTTGTCTAGCCGATCCAGGTTGAGCCGGTCATGCACTACATCCAGCCGGTCTCGACACTCGAGCGCCCCAATGATAATTGTGTTGTTGTGGTCATCATTCAGCAACTTGTCGATACTCTCCAGCCGTCCGTGGCAATACTCAATGTGCGCGATGACCTCCGAATACCAGTTATGCGTGGTGCAGTTGTCCCTCGCGAAATCATGATCCCTCTCCGCTTGCCATTTGGTGGAGATATTGCCATGATGGACACCATAGAAGTGTCCTTCATGCCTTTTCAGCACTAAAAACACTGGCATCATGTGCAAACTGGCGTAGTGTGCCAACACGGTTTTGGCCGTCGCGTCGTCCATGGACCCTCCTCATCCCGTTTCGTGGATGTCCCGTTTGGCAGTGTGTAGTCCTCGTAGTAATACCTTTGTACGTGTGCGTCATTGTTCGTGTCCACGTCGAGGACGAAAAGAGGTTCTCTCAAATACTGGGACATCGCGCGTAGTACTTCCCGGCCCGCCCAGAATGCAGACGGACCATGCGGGTACGTTCCTGCGAATAATGTGTGTACAGCGCCGCTGTTGCGACCGCATTGTCCGTCGGTGGGGGTTGTGACGGGTACAACCGGCGGAGTTCGCTGCATGGATCGACTACCTTACAGTCGACATCATTCGCGAGGTTGGTCATCATCAGCGTATAAACACTGCGCTTGATTACGTTGATGCCTCTCATCACGTCCGAGGTGAATTTGAGCTTGGTCTCCACTGTCGCGGTCGTGGAGGCATTCAGCGCCGCATAGGCACATTGGCCGTTGGCTGGAACCTAGGTGAGGGACCCCCTGAACGGTAGGAGGAACGACGGCAATTGTTGAGGCATCCCCAGCACTGGGGCTGTCTTCTCAATGACAAAACCGCCCCGACTGCGGCTGCCGGCAAGACATCTTGATGCAAACGTTCTCCTCGCCCTGTACTTCCAGGCTCTGTCGGTGAGCGTTCACTCAGTGGCGACCTGGGTTGGCTGCCAGGCGTCAGTTTTACTTCCGAGCCCGGAGTCAGGATCGCTTCCGGCCCCGAGGAGATCGGGGTCTCTGGTGACACTGTCTAGTATGCGTTCGGGGCTTCGTCATTCTCATCAACACTGTCCTTGTCACTCGCATCGCCGTCGTCCTCTGTCAGCACTTCAAACCGCCCCGTGCCCTTTCGCGTTTGAACTTGGCGAAGGCAGGCGGGTTGCCATGGGTTGGTGTGCTCCGTGGTCGATGTGGGCCGTTCTCGATCGTCCGTTCTTCATTTTCCGCCTCGATGGAGTTGATCCTGGCCCTGTTGGTCCTTTTCTTCCAGCCCCCGTGGATTCCGTATGGTCTGGATGCGCCCGACGGTATCTCCGGGTTACCCTCTTGAAACCGTTGCTATCAGCTAGGTTCCCTTCTGCCTTCCCTGGTGTAGCCTCCATCCTGCTCGCTTGGGTCGACCCAACAAGTGCGCTGCGTTCTCCGTCTAGTGAGGGGGAAGTGTCCTCCGTCAACGGGGTGACTAGCATCGCCGGCATACGCGTGAGGTTGTCCGCCCCTGTGGGCTGTAACGACCCAGCCAGGTCGTGTTACAGATTCTCCAAAACCTTGGCCAGACTTTCTCCGTCCGATTGGTTGTACTGTACAGCAGGGCCGACCTGATACGCTGGGACCGTTCCCTTGTATGTTCGCTTGTATTTTGCATGTTGTCTATCCAAGTGGATCGGTTTCGTTTTGCAGTATCCTGTCGTGTGATATGGTGCATAACATCTTCCACACGGTAGACGTTGGTGTACGACGTGGGGGTGTAACGTCACTACTTGTCCGTGGATCTCCACTTTCGTCACTCCTCGTAGGGCCGATGGACAGGTCTCCTCGTTGAACCTGAGCAAAAAGTACCGATTGTCCACGATGTCCGTGGAGTCAATTCTTGGCCTCACCGCGTCTACAACCTTCACACCTGGAAGTTGCCCAATGGCGGCTAGTAGGACCACCAATCCCAGCGATTCCGCACCGTAGACGTGCACCTCGTATTGCCGTCGGAGTCTGGCAGGTCGGTACGTTCCACTAGCACCTCCTGCCGCGGAGTCCTCCTGGTTGATGAAGGTGCCATTCAGTTGAAACCCGAGACCTGTGTACTGCAGTGCAATCCCCTAGGAGTTGAAGACAAACTTCAGCGTATGAATGCCGTCAAAATGTAATCTATTGACGTCATCCATGACGCGATTGAGCATTTGTCAGCCATGTGCAGAGTTTGCGTTGGCAGCGTACAGTTGTGCTATGAGCGCATTATGGTTCATGTTAGGCCGCAGCTTCGCAACGGGAGACGCATCCGCTGTGAGCTGTACTTCTAGGTGGGATTCATGTAATTGTTACAACATGGCGCGCTGGATTAGTGGCAATGTGGCTTTCAGAAACGTCGACGCATGGGATAATTCCAGGTCCCCATTAAGATACGCCAACAGTACCTCCATTTCCGTCGCTGTGAGCGGCCGCAGTGCAGCGTCGTTGCGCACGTCGGACGGCGTCGTCGCTACCTGCCGTAGGAGCGGCCTGGTGGGCTGTGTCCACAGGCGCATTTGATGCCAGTCCTTGCTCAGGGTGTGGAGGAGTACATGGCGTTCCCTGGGCTTCCACGGTCCAGCTATCGTTGTCAACAACGGTGACGCGGACACGGGTATGATGGATCCGCCGTTCCGTACTGCCGCAGCATAATGCACCGAGCTGGGAGCGGTTGAGTCAACCTTGAGCGGGTGTCTGCTGTTCGTCCGCCCGCTGGTGGCTGCTATGCAGTTGACCTTGCCTCACTCGCCCCCCCCCCCCTCGTACTTAGCTTCGGCATCGTCGATAGATCCCCGGGGCTTTCTCGCAACAACACTCCCTCGCTCGGCTAAATGCGATTATGAAATGAGCTAAAGTGAGTCCTCCCCTCCCCCTCCGCCCCATTCCTGCTTATGTTTTCGACACTTTCTGCTTATGATTTTGCCTCTTTTTTTCTTGCTCATGTTTTTCCAGCTCATTTCGAATGTTCGACCCCCCCCCTATTATGTCAGTATGTTTGGACCTCCTACATAACCGGCCAAATGCAACCGAGGTTGTATTTCTCGCGCTGGCGCGCAGCTAATTGGCCAATTGCCTGATATTGGCATGGTTCTGGCCAGCAGGGGGCTGATACCATGGTAAATGCAGCAGTATTGTTTGCGATATCGGTTGCACTGAGGGTTTGCATCCTCACTGATTTGTGCAACCGCATAAAAAAAACTCGTGTTGTATTTCTCTCTTCGGTTGCAAAGATCCAGGTCTCATCAATACCAAAGGCACCACGTCGAGCGCAAGCAGGATGGTGTCAAAGCGATACAAGGTCATTCTCTGCGAGTTCATGGCATTTAGAACAGGTCATACCTTCAGCACGGACTCACCCAGGCCACTTTGCCGGAAATCGCCCGTGACGATGTGTGTCACTAAAGAGGTTATGGGGAGGAAGTAGCGCGCGTGCTCGCACTACCGCTGCTTTGGGCGTCGCTGGTGCTGCCTGGAATATTTGACTACATTGTCATTCCTGATGATGATCACAGGTGTCTATTTAACTCTAGTTAATAGCTTCCTGAAAAACATTGTCATTCCTAGTGCACTCAAGCAAGCGTACTACATTCCTACATCCGCGCCGGGGGGACGCAACAGTAAACCCCGTGATGCGCGTTTCCTTGCATGTTGCCGGTGATGGTGCTCAACTACAACTAATTGAGATGTACGGGACAATCCAGACCACCGTGATGGTACTGATCATGCGCATGGCAGTCAATGCAACATGACAGCAAACAGCACGCTCAAGGAGCTCGCTACAATTCACTCTAAACTTCAGTGCAGCTGAGCGCGGTGCGAACAAGTTTGCCTCCTCGCATCGCAAGGTTTTCTGGGACATGGTTGCCACGTTAGTGCGCACTGGGTTTACCAGCTATGTTGCCATCGACAAGGTCTACACTGCATACGGCAGACAGACCTAAAATCCTCACTGCCCTTCGCCGAGACAAGCGTCATGGCGGACGTCGCTCGAAGTGTAGTCGTGACGAATAGGAGGCTCCAATGTATTTATTAACCAATCACATGACGGTTGCACTCAGCGTTGCACACTTTGCCGATATGTATACAGTGTAGCTCTTTCAGTACGTTCCGGATGTTACGTAGTATACCCGGTGAGCAAAGCCTAATGTGGATCCGACCGCATATTATGGAGATAATGTTAAAAATCGTAAAAACCTGTGAGAAATCCACAACGTTGGGGTTAGGTCGACCATATTAGCGAGGAGCGTAGCCATAGCAAACCCACGCGGGGTGCCCGCGAAGCAGGGCCGCGCGGTATTTGCGGAGGCGGGCCCAGCGACGAGCATTCCAGCGAACGGACCCGTTGCCGCAACTCGTAGTTAGTTTTTCTACTGCGGGGGTCTGGGGGTGCAACCCCAGACCCCTTTTAATAGAAGGTTGTGGATTTTTCACAGGTTTTTCAGATTTTTAAAACGCTCTCCATATTATGCGGTCGGATCTCGCCACTCATAATATGAGTGGCTGGCTCCGCAAGCGAGATCATGCACGCAAGAGGTGGAGGCGCGCTACTTCGTGCTGGAAAAGTCGGTGCTACGCTACTACACGGACTCCAGTTGCTTGAAGCTAGGGTGAGCTGCTCTTCCACCCGCAGATCCAAATGCATTGGATGTCCTTGTTGCTGGTAGGCGCAACGCTTTGCTATCCAAGTGGGTCTTTGGTCATCGAATTCTTCGTCGTCACTGAGGTCACCGCTAATCGCTCCTCCAGGACGTGGCAATGAGTCGGATAGCGACCAGGAAATTCGCGAGGGCTCACTTGGTGCTACTCCTCGAGAGTGCACGAAGTGCTAGCAAGCTGCGCGCGTCTTGCAGGTTCATGACATTCTGCAGTTCTTCGCTCCTCAAGAACTGCAGAATGTCACGAACCTGCAAGATGCGCGCAGCTTGCTAGCGCCGGTCACTGGAGCTCGTGATGCAGAATTTGTCCAAAGCAGCAGACCCGAGCGCTCCTCGAGAGCTTGGAGATTCTGCACTCAACAGAAAACGCGCGCCAACTGATGACGAATGGGCGCTCACTCGTCGTGCTGCCCTGTACAAACTAGAGCGGCGTACATTCATCCCGCTGTAAGAAATTATTTATCAACTAGGGGCTGGAACTGGGCCAGGCCGTGTTCAAAGGCAAGAGGAAGAAGAGCGCTTTGAAAGTCTGCGAGCGCTAGTGGCCGCGCAACCGCAGAGCTTCCTAGAGATTCAACCGTCACATCAATCACCGTCCGAGTGGAAGTCGGCGATTGCGCTGTTCGACTCCATGGACAACTATTCGTTACCATCTGAGAAGGCTGCTGTGCTCGTGGAAGTGGCGCGGTGTATTTACGAGACTCACGCTAGGGAGCATGGTGCTGACGCTGCTGGGGGTTCTAGAGCAAGCCCGCAAAAGCAACCGACGCCAATGGCTGCTGATGATTTCTTGCCCATTTTCATCTTCGTTCTGGCGCGTTGCCATTTGCGCAGCGTAATTGTGACTCGTCATCTTATCAGCGAGACGATGATCACGGCGCTGATGATTGGAGAGACTGGGTACTATGCTACAATGCTGGAGACAGCGATAGGATACATTGCAGCCTTCGACGGTGCAGCTAAAGCGGTGAGCAGGAACAGTGGTAGTGGTAGCACGGCTACGAGCAGCTTTTGAGCCGTTTCTTCAGAGCGAACATACTTTCGATACAAGTGCATCTTCCACGAGTGCTATCAGTTCATCGAGCCGACCGCTCAAGTTGGTCTAGTCATTTCAAATCCACTCGCTTGATTAGGTACGATAGTAGGCGACTGCAAACGAGTTTTTAATGGTCTCGAAGTTTAATCAGTCGACGGTCGTTTAGCGGAACTGCTGACGAGAATGACCGAGACGAGAACGCTGGTGAAGAACAACTCCGTTTTCGATGCGGTGCTCAGAAAAAAAAGCTTAGAAACGTCAGATTCGTTCGTCAAACCACCGCCATCTCCATTTGTCAGTTTACGTTGTTCAAGAAACGCTAAACGATCATTAATCGCTCTCAACTTCTTCCCTGGATCATTGTACACGATGCACTCGTCTCCTATTTTGACAGGCCTATCAGGGCTAGTGCGGCTTGGCGGTCCGCCTCTGAGATTCCATCGCGTTGCAGTGCAGCCTTGATTCTAGCCTGGCGCTCATTTTTGGCATGAATTCGCTTGAAATTCTTTAAACTTTTGGCGACGTGGCGGTCTTGTTTCATCAGCGTCGCGATGATCTTATTCATGCTCTTATACTTAACTCGCTCTTCATCATCGGCTGTCAAATCATCATCTTCTGGATCCGAGACGCGAAGGAATCTCTTCCGGGAATCACTGTTGATCATAGCATCGACCGCGAAGTCGGGAGTGGTCTTCGACAAGAGCTTCGACTCGTCGGCATCCGTGAACGCTGCGACGACACGGCCGCGAGCGAAGACCGCGACTGCAACTGCAATGAAGAATACACTGCGCATGACTGTGGCGAGGGGGTTCTGCTAGAAGGAGGGGTCTTGTGGCCTTGAAAGCGAAATGTGATGTGACAGCCGACCCAACGATGGAGACCGATACCGATGGACGCACTGCTACAGGCAGATTGGCTCCCGTAATCAGTACCATTTACCTCGCACCGATACATGTGTGCTGTGCTTTTGATTTGCAAAGGAGGTACAGAAAAACTAATTAGTCTGATCCAGACGAATTACGCCGGCAAATTGGCCCAAACACGGTTTAATCCTAAAAGTAGCGCGGTTAAGACTTGAGTGGAGAATTGTTCTCCCACCCATGAGTCGTATCACGGGTTTTAATTTTTCGGGATCTATGCTTCGGCTCTTCGGTCTTAAAATAAAACGAATTCTAACCGTTCTGGCTTGTTTTCACTATAGGGATCCAAGCTGCAAACGACAGTTCTTCCGAACTGCGAACAACTCCGTTCTTGCTGTGATGATCAGGAAAAAAAATAAGTTTAGAAACGTCAGATTAGCTCGTCAAACCACTGCAATCTCGGTTTTTCGGTTTATTTTGTGCAGGAAATGTTAAACAATCAGAAGTTACTCTTTACCAGCGTTCTCGTCTCGTTGAACTCAGACTAATTCGCAGTTCGAAGAACTGTGTTAGCGGGTCTAAGAAGTTTGTCATTTAGTAGTTTGCCATTCAGGCAACATTCACATCCATTAAAGGCGACATGTTTAAAACCTTAGAGCATCTCCAGCGGTAAGCTCTAACGTATGAATATTGGGAATGCAGTCTTTTGACAGAAGGCGAAAAACGGTTTTTCCGTTTAGCAGCTGGACCTCAGGAGATAGGTTAAAGGAACGTGTGAGTCAGTTTGGGATGGTCAATTCACTGGCCAGCGAGAGTTCAAACCATTCCGGTTGGGAGTTTCCCCGAAGATTGGAATCTCACTTGCGATTTTTCATAACAGTTTGACCCACATCACCTCCCCAAGTACATGTATACATTCTTCCCGCGTTGCATTCCGGTACCTGTGTTGATGAAAAAAAAACGATTTGCTAACCTGGCGAGCGCAGCGCTCAGCTCGCTGGAAGGGTCGGCGCTAGCGCGGGTTTGCTATGGCTACGCGACCTCGCAATATCTAACCAATTGAAAACTCGTAATACGTTGACAACGCACAGCGCTGTGCTGGGTATCAGTGGCTGGTAGCAGCTGACAACAGAGTTACAGTGCTTACAGTAATTGGAGACCCGGACCCGAGGGGTCCGGGGGATCGCAGTTCTCGGGAGAGGGGCAGTTAAAGGGAAATGTGGATAAATGTGAGTTAGCCCTCTTAACTCTTTAAGAAAGCGTGTCGCCAATGTTAAAATAATAGAATAATGCACTATATAGATAAATCGTGGTACTGTAAGAGCATCTCCAGCGGTTGGACTTATTTTCCGGTCCTATCGAGCCCCTTAAGACCACGAAAGTTAAAATAAGTCGGCGTTGAGAGGATAGCTCCCCACCGGGAGGATTTATTCACCGACTTAACTAAATTCTTGACCAAGAGCCAAAACATAGATCCCGGTGAAGTTAAAACACTCGATACGACTCACCGCTGGGAGCATTAAATCTCTCTCAAGTCTCAACGGCGTTACTTTTGCGATAAAACTAGTGTAAAGTACAGATTCGGACTTGACCACTCCGTCTCAAAATTAATGTCGGTTTTAGCTTCCTCCCTACAGTTATTGGCCAAAACGCTGTGAAAGACATTCTATAGCTTCTGATTTTTGTTTTGAAACACAAAAAATACTTGCACGTGACATTAGTTTCGAGACGGGAGTCGTACATTTTCGGATATATTAATTATGTATATATATCAATCTGAGATTACATGCTGTTTTTGTTCGTAATCTGACACCTCGGGGGCCTCTGTAGCGGTGTGCGTCCATCGGTATCGGTCTCCATCGTTGGCCCGTTGGCCGACCGGTACATGGTCGGCTGTCACATCACATTTCGCTTTCAAGGCCACAAGACCCCTCCTTCTAGCCACAATCATGCGCAGTGTATTCTTCATTGCAGTTGCAGTCGCGATCTTCGCTCGCGGCCGTGTCGTCGCAGCGTTCACGGATGCCGACGAGTCGAAGCTCTTGTCGAAGACCACTCCCGACTTCGCGGTCGATGCTATGATCAACAGTGATTCCCGGAAGAGATTCCTTCGCGTCACGGATCCAGAAGATGATGATTTGACAGCCGATGATGAAGAGCGAGTTAAGTATAAGAGCATGAGTAAGATCCTGGCGAAGCTGGAGAAACAAGACCGTCGCGACGTCGCCAACATTTTGAAGAACTTTGAGCGAATTCATGACCAAAATGTGCACCACGCCGACGAAAAGCTCAAGGCTGCACTGCAACGCCGTGAAATCTCAAAGCGGACTATCAAGCCGCACTAGCCCTGATAGGCCTGTCAAAGTAGGAGACGAGAGCAGCGTGAACAGCGATTCAGGGAAGAAGTTGAGAGCGATCACTGATCGTTTAGCGTTTCTTGAACAACGTAAACTGACAAATGGAGGTTGCGGTGGTTTGACGAACGAATCCGACGTTTCTAAGCTTTTTTATCTTAGCACGCATCAAAACGGAGTTGATCTTCACCAGCGTTCTCGTCTCGGTCATTATCATCAACAGTTGTCCCAAAATAGGTCTCCAAAAGACCCGTCGAGTCGACTCTAAATCCAATCAGTCGACGCCGTCGACGCCGTCGACGCCGTCGACTGATTGGATTTAGAGAGCATTAGAAACTCGTTTGCAAAGTTGCCAACTGTATCGCACCTAATCAAGCGAGTGGATTTGAAATCGATTTGACCCCGCGACAACTGGGGGGTGTCAGTCACGCACACGGAGGAGCGGTTAGCGGTCCAGTATTACATTACACCGGCATTTTTTTCATAGCTTTATTTAGCAAGTAGAATAGGCTCAGCGCCGGTCGATGATTTCATCGAGCCGACCGCTCGACATGCAATACAGCTCAAGTTCAGTGCCATTGCCACCTTTCCGAGCCACCTCCTACATGAGCGATCCAACTCGTTAATTTTCACTCGAATACTTCAAATTGTTCCGGTGTGCTTTACTAGGGCTAAGGGAAGGTGGCAAAACGCCTCAGAGGCCTACCCACCTACTTTGGCCACCCCCATTTGGGGCTCCATCGCAGTTTGCCAACTCAACGGTTGTCCTTGGCGGAAAGAAAATATGTATCCAACGTTTAGAGAGCCAATGTGAGCGTCGTATTGGCTGAAAAAATATTGATACCACCTGGACAGCACTGCACAGTACACATTTAACAAGTACCTACCGCTCGAGGAGTACGCTGACGGCTTGCCCACCACACAAGCCCCTGCTGGCACGTTTCTCCGATCCGGACCGTAGCTGCGCTCTGATGGGAAACAAACCCGCGTGTCAGTGTTTCTCAGCTCAGCAAAACAGACGAGTCCTACGCACCGCCTCAGCTGACTGGGCCATGCAGCCCGCTTCAAGAGAAGGCGGCGCGCAAACTCCCCTGCGTCCCCCAATCGTCCCCAAGTTAGCAGCAGCGCATTTCCTCGTCAGCGTACCCGCAATGGATAGGCAGCCCGCGGGCACCCAGGCAGTCAGCCAGCTACAGCTTCCTCGTTTGCTTGGGCTGCTTGTTTGTGGTGCGGTCTCCGGCGGAATAAACACGCGTCTGGCGGAAATGGACAATATCTTTGACGCTTCGTCCCGGCTCTGATCCCCCGCGAGACACGTGCAATGCAACGACCGACCGTCACATGGCTACATACATGCTCGACAAGGCATTGCCGACGTCAGGCCCACCAAGTCGACAGGTGGGCTCGACACCAGTGGGCGATCACGCTGCAGCGGCTCGGGCCTGAGTGTAGTCGGCTAGCCGCTCGCCGCCGCCTGGCGCCATCTAATTCAAGCGCGCCGCAGATGGCCTGACCAGCGTCGACAGTGGAGCACCTTGTGCGCCTATCCACGCTCCTCGCTCGCCGTAAACGCGCGCGCACATTGTGGAAATCGATGCAAGTTGCAGCGGCACTTCCGCGGACCCGATGCAAGTGCAGACAGGGTCGCTCGACAGATGGTTTTTGCGTC
>JAIKVD010000147.1:0-29383 GCA_024679075.1 Phytophthora uliginosa | reverse complement strand
CAGCGACCCGGTGCTGGGGCTGTATTCTGTCATGGTGTATGCTTTTGTATTCAATCAACCGTGCTATCGCTTACGGGGCGGCGGCGCGGCGCATGCACGGGGTGGCGTGCACACGAGGACTCGAATGCGAAACTGAGAGATTGTGGGCCGGAGCTGCGCGTCGCACGTAACAGCTCCTGGTCAGACGCACGTGCGCTCGGGCCAGCGTCTCGATTTAGGGCGAACGGCTCGTTCTCTTCTATTTCCTGCTGGCGTACCCCCGAGGAGGCCGAAGGAGGCGAGAGGATCAAGCGCCCCGATATCCACCGCGTTGACCCGGCTGGCCGGAGTGAGCGGAGCGCGCGCTCATTCGAGCACCCAAAGGCCGAGACAGCCCATGACGACGATGGCCGGGGGCTGGTTTCGAACACGACGCTGCTGGACGCAGGTCAACTCGAGTGCGAGCACCGGACGCTACCTGGGCACTGTGTAAACAGCTCCGCCCTGCTCCGCACCGTTTCGCTCCAGCGCGCTGATTGGCTGACAACTTCAACTTGCCGCCCACGCATACAAGATTACATAAAGACCACCGGCTCCATAGAACGATAGATGAACTGGGTCTGGGCTTTAGGGCGAGTCACGCGTTGGAGTATATGGCGCCAAAACGCCTGAAACGCGGCCTGCGACGACGAAGTGCGGGCCTATGCAGCGCCATAGTCGAGCTGGCGGCAGCGCCGCGCAGCAGGTGCCTGACGAAATCGCGGCGGTGCGTCAGGTGCCAGCTCAAGCGCGAATAACTACGGGTAACAGTGATGGTGGAGTACTCAGCAGTGCTCACGAACACGGTGTACCCCATCCAGCCAGTTTGGCTTGGAAGCTCGCTATCGCACGGTCTGCACGGATTGCAGCTGCATGAAAGTTGTTGCCGACTCCGCCGACTCCCATCCAGTTTGCAGACGAGAACGACCAAAGAGTACTGGGGTGTCGGAGCTGAGGTCGTGAACGCGATCGTGCTTTCGCCTACGGTCCTGAGCAGCTTCGGGGTTGGAACGACGACTCCATTCCCGACTAAGGTTGTATCGTTCGCAGACTGCGACCGTAGCGTTCAAGTGCAGGGAAGCCACTTGACAGTTTGCGTCCAGCTGGAGGCTTTGTCTGCCATCGCCTCTTCTGCGACGCTAGTCTCGCTGCTCGAAGCTTGTCCCTGTTCCGTTGCGTGTTGGCATTGAAGTCCAACGAACCCCGCTGCACAGCCGATCAGCTCCTTCGGGACAGACGATGGGTTTTCCAAGAGCACGAAACAAAACGCTGCCCTGAGTCGAGGATTTAGTGTATTCCTACATGGCTTTTCACTTTTCTTGCCCCACCAGACGCAACAGCGAAGATATACCCCCCGACCTTTGACACGCTTCAGACACTTCGCCTCTCATTAAATCTAACCCAACGAGGCCCCGATGCTGCACGACAAGCGGCTGGGGGGCGGCGCAAACCAGTGGCGCGGAATGCTCCTGCTGCTACTGTGGTGTCTACTTCGTTGCTGTGACGTGCCTGCGCTCGCGATGGAGCAGGCAGAAAGCAGCCCACAAATCCTATCGCGAGCAGGCTGTGTCTGTCAGCCCACGCTTTTATCGGCGACGAACTCGGCTGTAACATGCTACCAGACGAACTCCAGCTCCCCCTTTGGGTGTGCAGTGGATCCTTCCGACCCCTGTGCGGACGGTCTCCTGGACCGAACGTGGGATCTCTGTAATGGCAAGTTGATACCCCACGTTCTCGCTCTTCTGCTTTTGATCGATACTAATGTACCGGTGTGTGTTATGAATTCGTAGTCGTCGATTTGTACCTCGTGACAGACCGAATTTCATCTACGACCACTACTGGTGGCTCACTTAATGTCACGCTGTATGGAAAAGAACGAGTGACGTTGAAGAGAACCCAACTGTCGGATTTCATTCTCCATCACAAGGTCTCTAAAGTCACTTTGGCGTTGGATAATGATTCTGCAGTCGAATCCGTCAAGGTAAGGTTGGGTTTGCTTGTCTCGTTCATGGTTTGGCAGTAGAATAATGCAACAATATTATCGTACGATGCAGATCGAGGCTGCGGCGAGCATGTCGCTCCGGATCTACGAAGTACAAACCACGGTGAACGATTTGCCTACCACGATATTTTCTTCTCCATCACCTGGGCCGATTTCTTTCGTGAGCAGTGAAGCTACGTCAAGTACTGGGGTTGTGTCGTTGTTGTTTGTACCCGTGACGGAGTACTTTGACAGTCAGTGACGAATACCTTTGCGAGGATATAAAAACATATCTCCACTCTTCCTAACATCGTGATGTTGTGTGTGTGTTTGCTAGGTGGTGTCCTCAGTCAATGCTATTTTGACTTGGTGGGGCGTTGCGGGTATCACTCTGATCTACAGAATAGTTTCGACTTGTTCTTTCTAGCGGAAGATGGCAATGAACCGATCGTGGCGGCCAAGTCAGCTGCGTCACCGTCTTTTCGGCGACTATCTGAGCAGGAGAAGCCTCGAGCACCTACGCCACGTCCTCTTTCCTTTCTGCCGAAGGTGAACGATCGTCGGGCGATAACTAAGTCCCAGCGTGCCAGCGTGCATGAAGATAACGAATTACCAAGTGGGAACATGGTGGTTGGTGTGGCAAATGAGCCTATCGATATTCGATTAACTGACGTACTGGAAGAAATCAGGCGGACACGACCGGAAAATGCACGTGTGGACTTAGTATCAGTGGAAACAGTATGGCACACTTCGAGTGCGATTAAGAAGGCGAGAATTGGAGGTCATCCATCAAAGACAATTGGGATGAATGGGGAAATAGTCACTCGTTGGCGCTTAGTGCGTCAAAGCTCAGTGGTGAAAATCTACCCAAAGGTTGACCTCTCCAGCGAGAGCAACTTTAAGCTTGTGGTCCAAGTTCGAGTAGCAAGAAAGGTGATCCAGTACTCCAAACGATATGAGGTGGCAGTGGATTTACAGTTAAGCTCTAAATACGCTGATGCCATACAGCCAATGGATCAGTCAGAACGATTGCTGGTGGAAAGCAGCGAAGAAGAGCGTCGATTGAACACTGATGATACGACGAGCCAGGAAGCGATGATACTGGAGCTGCTTCCTTTGATCATTGACCTAGAAGAGGATGCCCCGCTTCGTCTTTTGATGTCAGAACTTCTTGCGATTGACACAACTACAATTGCTGCGACTTGCCATAAAACTTTTATGGTATTCCACGTGGAAAATGTCATTCGTTCCGCAAAAGCTCCATCGCTAGGAGTCCAGAACGTATCCGACATTCACGACCCGACAGTCGCCCATTCCTGCAGTGAGATCCTCTTGGTTTGGCTTAAACCCAATGTTACGAGCATTCAGGCCCAGATACAGGTAGAATTGGTAAACGCCCAGAATGCTGTGCTTGGACTTGCCACTATACCTCTCATCTGGACCGTGATCCCCAGTATCAATCTGCCAGTCGCGAGCCGACTCCTTGTGGGAGCCCACAACACACTGGCTGGTGATCGTTTGGAGCTTATACTGAATTACTCGGATGTCCCTGACGCTGCCCACGTGGACATCACTGTTGGTAACTGCTCCTTTTTGGCCATTCAAACGACTGGAGCAGCTAAAACGACGAGCGAGGAATGCACATATCTCCTGAAACTTTCTAATGAAAGCATTAGTGAAGATCTGCCGAGTGGTATAACGATTCGCCAACAGCAAGGGGCAGCCTTTCGAGTTCCCATTGAAGTGACAACATCCATGCTCAGAGAAGGTTATGGTGGCATGTCTTGGTCGCACAGCTTATCCAACGTGGTGTCATACACTACCCACTTTTGCGAGTTGTATAGTTCCAATACGGGACCACAAATCTTGCGTAAGGGAGAGACTAGAAGGTTTCTCTTTACCGAGTTTGCACGGGCAGTGCTTGGCACAAGTTTACCCGCGTCACACTTCACGACAAATGTCTTTTTTGTTGGAGATCCCGACTTTTTCACAAACGTGGGTCATTTTCAAGTTGGTGGCGAGATAGTTCATTTGGAAGCCTACAATGCGTCTGCGTCGTTCGTCACGCTAAGTGCTGAAAGCGCAAACTCCTTCACGCTCGCACCGTTGCAGTATGGATCATTTCTGGTCGATGTGATGTTGGAGTGGAACGACGTAACGAATTCAGATTCTGGCTGCTTCTTCGTGGAAAATATGGTGATGTCAGTTTTTCCATCGTTCTCTCAACCCCTGTTTGCTGCGCCTTATTCGTTTAGCCGAAAAGTTCTCCAAGGCAACTCTGCCCAAGTCACGATCCCGTTGATAGAAACGACGAGCCCTGAGATTGAGTGCCTGACTCTCGCAGTAACGGTGAACACGACCGATGATGGTATTCTAATTAAACGTGGTGATACCCAGTACAATGGTTCTTCTGGCGATCAGCGCTACTATTTTTTGATAGATCGCGATGCTGATCTGGACACTGCGAGACAAATTGTCATCTCTGCTACGCCCAGGGACACCTTTACTGGAAATTTGCGTTTTGATATCGGGGTCTCAGCAATTGGCGCTGTCAACAACGTGGATTACTTTGAAGATCTAGATGTCGAACTCTTGACAATCCGTGAAGTAGAGGTTGAATGGATACCGAAATCAGAAACAGACCAACCAACCTCTTCAGGAGAAGCTGTCTATCGAAGTCTGCCAACACAACTACAAGGTAACTCGACGTTATCATTCAAGTATCAGATGGGGTCAGGTAAGAGTATAGATGTAAACACTTCTTGGACTTAACCAAAACACTAACCAAACTGTGCATGGTATCACCAGATTTCTCGAGTATTTCCACAGACGTGGTTTTGAATTCTAGTGAAACCAGAACGGTGTGGTCGAGTGATTCCGCTGTGATTGTCCAAGACCGATGGAACTATGTCGAGGCGCTGATAGACCTGACGTATCCATCAACTGCTGAGATTATCTTTCGTGGGATAGCATCGGTGGAAGACACACTGCGACTAAAAGAAATTACAATTCGCGATTTCGTCCAGGAAATGATTGTGGGGGCAATCGACTTCGTTCGTGCTACCGGTGGCATGATTTACGTTGAAATCAACACAGCGAAATCAATTCCGGTGCCAGTTCTACTTCGGGCCTACGTGAGCCGCTTCGATACCAGCAAGCCGCCTGCGCTTAGCTTTACAGGTAAGGATTTCATTTGTACCTATTCTATCAACATAACAGGAATCCCTAACACTTTTATTGTGATCATTATAGGCAGTGACCTCCAGTATGTTGGGTGTGAAGCGACTACCAACATGTATGCGTGTGGTGTTGGGTTAGGAATACACTTCGACAGTCCAATGCAATGCCGAGCCGTGTGTTCAGCAGTGGAAACCCAACTGAAATTCACTCCCGAGTCTATAGTGCGAAGCGCACAAATGATGTCTTTCCCCGTTATCGATTCCTTTACGATTGAATTCTGGGTGTATCTTGAGAGTCTCAGCACAAGCTCAAGTAATGAGCAGCTCTTATTGCTCTTTGGTACTCAGGAAGGAAGCCTGGGTATCACGCTGAGCAGTTCTATAACGATTTCGCGCTGTGAAAATCAACTTCGGATTCCTCACGGAATTCCTCTACAGGAGTGGACTCATGTTGCGATTGTATTTGGCACGAACGACGAGGTCGCACTGTTCATAGATGGAAACCCAGTCGCTGATGGTCTACTGAGCAAGGACAATTGCGATGTACCGAGCTTTGCTTATCTCCAACTTGGACGAGGTACGGTGGCCACCAACACTTATATAAATGCTGTAATTCTAAAGGTTTATGTGTTCGCATGAAATAGACACTATGGATATTCTCCCGGATACCTCCGTTCTATTTGGTGCCATGGATGAGGTACCATTCATGCATATTTTATTTTGTATTTATCCTGCTGTAAAACGCCTGACTCGTTTATTTTCTTCACGCTAGATTCGAATTTGGAAGGTAGCACGCAGCCAAGCAGATATACTTGCTACGTTCCAGAAGAATATCGTGGATCCAGACTTAATTCTACGTCTACCTTTTAACTCTGCAGAGAACACAAACTGGTTCCCTTCTGGGGCGGATGGAAGTACAAACAGCGTCGATTTTATGGTGCAAGGAGTGAATGTTACCAGCACTCGCCCGATTCATGCGTTTGGTTTTGCTGGAGACGGAAGCTGTTACTACGATTTATTCGCGTCTACGACTGACGAGTTATCATCTACTACCTGCGATAAAACGTGTGGGGATGGAAGTTTGAGAACATGTGGGTCCAACACCAGTGATGATGTGGCAAGTATCTACTCTAGGGGCCCCATTGGAGTCGGAGGTCTCTCTCCGCTCACCGATTACAAAATATCGGTGGAGTTCGTAACGGCAGATGATAGTGAGTATGAAATTACGAAGTCAATCACTGCAAGCACCTCATACGCAACGGTGCCTGGAAAAGTGGAGTATATCAGTGTTGTGGAGCAGTATGACGACTTGGTTGACATTCAGTGGAGCCCAGTTGATGATGATGGAGGGTCGGAAATCGTGAGCTACTTTGTTTTTCTGAACGGAGAACAAGCTGCAGATACTGGTGCAGGGAACGTCTTGTCAACGACGTTGCAGGTTCCTGAGATGGGCCCAAACAACATATCGATACAAGCACGCAATGCTATTGGCATGGGGCCATTAAGTAATTCACTTGCGTTGACAGGTGTGTACAGTAATCCAGCCCCTGAGGTACCACAAAGTCCATATGTATTGTTCGTATCGGGGGGAACGGTAACACTCGCACCGGATCCGATTACAAGCGCAGCCGTTGAACAACGTTCCTCGGTACTAGTAATCCAGCAACGCGAACTTTCTGTCACAACCTTCACGGAGTCATTTTATCGACCGAATGGCTCATCAGCCGTCGTTTACAAGCTACGCCACAACACGGTTTACATCTTTCGAATAAGGGTTGTCAGCAAAATTGGCGTTCAAAATGCATTCAGCATCCCGGTTTCTGCTAGAACCCGCGACAGAGCAAGTCCAAGCAAGACACCACAACCAGTGGTGGCTGACGTCACAGGTAAGTGCATATATATGTATGTGAATTCATCGGATATAGTACTCTTAAGCTGCTCACATGCGAATTGAATCGTGCAGGGGGATCAATAACGCTAGTTCTCAAGGAACCTCTCGATACAGGTAGTATTGCAGAATGATTTGCGATGACAGTTGACTTCGAGTATTGTGACAGACGTACAATGGTTGTTGATGGGACAGGTGGACTTGCTATTGCGCAGTATAACATATTCATTCTCCGAAATGACTCCTTCTTGAAGTGGACAAATGCTGTGGCTTCGAGTACCAGTGAAAACACAACGATCAGTGTGACGCGTGACATAGAGGGAGCCCCCTTACTCCCTGAAACTTCATACACCTTGAAAATACTGGCCCTGCAAGTTGACGTTTCGTGCGATACATTAGCGGAGGATGGCTTGGAAAGCGATGAAGTGACTGTAACAACGGAAGAAGCCGCTATTCCAGCCCCACCACCGAGCCCAGTTCTATTGCAATTGTCAGGATGTACGGCGCTAGTAACCGCTACACCCCCTAATGATTTTGGTGGTGCTGGAGCAACTGGAATGACCATTGGAGTATTTATGTCAACTGGTATTCTACATGAGAGCTTCGCAGTCACGTTAGATCCAGGTGTGATTACCGTTCGAAATCTTCTCGCACACACGAGTTACTTGGTGAAGGCTTCTCTAAACACGACTATTGGCAGTACTGAATTCAGTGAAGCCCTGGCCTTTACAACAGAGGATCCAAGTCTTCCTCGCAAACTTGCGCAGCTTAGTTATACTAACGTGGGTCCAAGCTCGGTACAAGTACAATGGGAAGAACCAGAAAATACGGGAGGAGGTATCATTTCGGGTAAGCTTCACTTGTTGCTCATTGCTTATCACTATTCGAGATCTGTAACCTCTTTTCTTGCTGTCTGTAGGATATTTAATTTATGAACGCGTTATCGAAGCCAGCGCAACTCGAAAGCTCGTTTACAATGGCTCCGATGATTCCTCAACGACATCATTTCTCGTTGGAGATCTGCTCGCCGAAACTCTGTACATCTTTTCCGTTTTACCGGTCAACCAGTACGGCATTTTGGGGATGGATAGTGAAAATGTGGTTAGCATCACTACATCTGCTGCTGAGGCTCCATCGTCTCCAACCAACCTTGGACAGAGCCAAGTGGATGGCGGATACTTTGACGTATCTTTTTCGGAGCCATCCGAAACTGGTGGTTTTCCAATCAAGTCTCTGCAGTACACAGCACGCCTTGAATCTTTGGCATCATGTTTTAATGAGTCATCCGATTGTACTACGTGCTCTCACGTGACAAGCTCCGATGGCACTTTCCAAGCTCTCGATCTGAGCTCGAATCCGTGCTCAGTGGGAGCTTGTGATACTACACAAAGTTGTTGCCTGAGCAGCGGAACGAAATGTGGTGTCTTAGTAACGGAGACAAAGCAATGTGCTTCTCTTACAGGGGTGGGACCTTGTCGCGTTGAAGGCTTAACTGTCTCTACAACGTACGTTGTGTCCCTGGCTGCAGTGAATGACATAGGAAGCAGCCCGTATTCTAGCAGTGTCACTATCACCACCAATGATTTTAGTCTGCCAGGACCTCCACTGGTCAACCTAGCGTCTGCTACAGGAGGATGCTTGGAATTGGGTCTCGAGCCGCCTGCTTCAATGGCCGGAAGTGACACGACTTCTTTTCAGTATTTCGTTGTTATATCTGGCTACAGCGATGGATTTCAGACATCGTACAATGCCACCTCCGATACACTTAATGCGTGCGACCTAAGGCACGACGCTACTTATCTGGTTAGCGCTGCGATAAAAACCGGGTACGGGATGGGGGAAAGTCAAATCTTATACGCTTCCACTGGTTCTCTATCAGCTCCAAGCGAAGTACTTGGATTGCTTGCAGGTGTAACTACTAGCGGATATTCGACGCTATCTTGGAAAGATCCACTCGATAAAGGTGGGGCGCCGATCAAACTCTATGATATTGCAGTGATGAACCAAGCTACGAATGAAGTCCGATACGTTGTGATATCAGGTTCAGAGCTAACGGCATCAATAAGCTTCCTAGCTGCTAGTACATCGTACTCATTCTCTGTACAAGCAGTAAATGATGGTGATCTAGCGGGGCCCGACTCGAGTGTCATGGCATCTACTGGTGACTCAGTGGTGCCTCAGCAGCCCCCTCCACCTGAGCTGATTTCCGCGACGGGTGGAGCACTGTACGTCACTGTGGTTGCTCCAACTGACTGCGGTGGTTCAGACTTGAGTTCGTATGTTCTTAATATTGCTCGACATACCGGAGGAAGCTTGGTATATCGCCAGTACGCTTCAGGCCCAATTCAGAGTTCCCTGTACGACAAGCAACTTGTGAACGTCTCAATTTATGGCCTTCTATCAAAATCAGAGTACTTCATTACAGTGTCCCTGGAAAATGGTCAGGTAAGGATTATTGGTACATAACTTTCTTTTAAGCCGTCTAGACAGATCCCTACTAACAAGTTTTCTGTTATATGAAGGGATGGAGCCAGCAAAGTGACGGTAAAGCCTACTCAACCAGCGGCCCGACTCTTGTTCGCGGAATGGATCCGCCGAAGGTTGCACTTGAGGATCCTGGAGAAATTACACTAGCATGGGGTACGCCGTTGGATTCGGGCGGGCTTAGTATTGTGGGGTACACGGTGCAAGCACGCTACCAACTGGCAGATGGTTCGTGGTCACTGTCGAAAATTGTGTACGACGACCGATCATCATTGGTGCAAACAGCTCTGATCACGAACATACTGCAAAATACTCGGTACGCCTTCAGCGTCACGGTCTACAATTTCCGTACGTTATGCCGACCTGATGAATACGTGACACCAAGTGATGATTTTTTAATCAAAAGTCAAGACGCTTCGATGCCTTCACAACCCAAAAACTTTCACTCTGTACAAGTAACCGGTGGATCGATCACCTTGTCGTGGGACCCCCCTCGGTCTTCAGGAATGCAACCGTTGCGCTCATATTTGGTGAACGGAAGTGTCGAGGGTGCTGAGCTGCGGTCGTTAGCAACTGTTAGTGCTACAAGTGCAACTTCCGTCACGCTGTATGGTTTTGCTGCTCTAACGGCGTATAAATTTGCAGTCGCGGGAGAAAGTGGATTAGGGGCGGGACCATACACTTCCATCTTACGGATTACTACAACAGCCATCAGTGCTCCGGGGAAACCGAAGAATCCGAATCAAATATCTGTTTCTTCTGGTGGAGCAATCAAATTGACGTGGGATCCCCCAGATGACTCGGGAGGGACACAGGTACAGCAGTATTCGATACTTCGCGATGGAAAAGAAGTCGGAGTGGTGACTACAACAGCATTTACAGACCAAAATAACGTGGCAGCTGAAACAAGCTACAGCTACTCTGTTTTTGCGTCAAATGATGTTGTATCTGGTACGGAAGGCGCCGAGCTCGTAGCTCGTAGTTCCAGCGCGTCAGTACCGTCGCCTCCCTTGGCCACGACAGAACCTGGAAGTGGATATGCTGTGATGACGATTACACCATCACAAGATTCTGGTGGCGTTTCGGTGCTTTACTTCCTGGTGACAGTTCTACGGGGAACCGTATTTGTCGAAGTTTACAGAACATCAGATAGCATATTCACAGTACCGGGGCTTTATGCGGAAATCCAATATTCGGTTCGTGTTCAAGCCGTTAACAGTGTCGGAAGAAGCGATTCCACCACTGTGGATGTGACAACTGATCTTGCAACTGTTCCGGACAAAATGCTGGCCCCAACTTTGGTGAGCAGAACAGGAGGTTCCTTTCGATTCGGTATTGTACCACCAGCGAATTTTGGCGGCGCGGACATTCGAGACTATTATTTTTACGTGGATGATACCCTGAGTGACGTGGTAGAGATCTCTAGCACTCAGTATGATGTGGTGGGCTTAACGGCACTCACTGCGTATTCAGTCGCCGTTTCAGCAAAAAATATTATCGGTGAAAGTGAACAGAGCGACCCAATAGTTCTATCAACTACTTCGTTAACTGCACCTGGTGTAGCGTGGAATTTGGCATGTGTTTTTCAGTCGTATGATACGATTGAAGTCGCTTGGCAGATGCCTCAAGATACTGGAGGAGATGAAACAGCGGTGACCTATGAAGCTGAACTCAGTTCAGGTATAGACAATATCAACAGCATAACTTGTACGACGAGCTCGGCTAGCTTCTCGGATCTCCAACCCGCGACAACATACATAATTCAAGTACGAGCAAAGAATGCGGTAGGCGTGGGCGAGTGGTCGACCAGTATAAATGTGACAACAGATCCAGTATCGCCTGGGACCATCAGCTTTACGACGAATGAAACAACAATATCGGAAGCAGGAGGCTCGATAAAGCTGTCGTTGCTCCGCACAATGGGAGGTTTCATGCCTGCAAAATGTAACTTTACAACCGTCGACGGAACTGCTGTGGCCGGTGTTGAGTATGTGGAAGCAAGTGGTGAGGTTGATTTTAATAGGAGTACCAGTTCCCAAAGCATAGTCATCTCCATCATCAATAATGCTATCACGGACGATCCAGACAAGTATTTTTACGTTTCAATCCAGCCGTTCGATGATGAATCAGGAGAGATTGGAAATAATTCGGAAATTAAAGTTACAATATTGGACGACGGTGATGCTGGTACTCTGGCATTCGGCCACCCCAGCTACGCCGTGTCTGAATCAGCCCCTACGCTTAGAGTGACGATTATAAGAACTGGAGCATTTAGTGGTGGTGGTGATATTGCGATTGATGCACTTGATATTCCTGGAGGTGCCGTGGCTGGCGTCGACTATAACATAAAAAGCGATGTCGTGAGTTTTTCTAACCTGCAAGAGGAAGCATTTGCCACCATCGAAATCGTGAATGATACAATATACCAAGCGCAGAAGACATTTCAAATAAAGCTTCGTGCGATCAGTGGACGAATCTCGGTCGGTGATCCCCCAGCAAGTACTTTGGTTGACATTTTGGATGACGGTGATATCTCGCCTCCTGGGTTGCCTACCTCGCTTCAAGTTGCGATTATATCAGGGGGAGCAGTAAGCGTTTCCTGGTTGGCCCCTGACTATTTGGGTGCGAAAACGGTTAGTGCATTGTCGTATAGTGTAAGCGTATTGGAACTGCAAAGCAAATTTACTCGTGAGCAAACCGCGGAAACATGTAGCGCGATAATTGTACAGCTAACAGCTCGAATGGCATATCGAATCTCAGTTGCAGCCAAGAATGACGAGCTGATGGGTGCATACACAGCTCCTGTGTCAATAACAATGGGAGCTCCTACACCCTCATCAAATCCTCTAAATGTACAAGTACTCTCTCGAACTGGAGGAATGGCAACATTGTCGTGGACAGCTCCTTTTGAATCTGGAGGCGTAAATATTGGAAGTTACCGTGTTAATGTGAGCAGAAGTGCTGACAATTTATATGTTGGCACGTATACTTCATCCGATATGATCACATCAACGAATAACCTGGATCCACTCACGAGCTATAGTGCGACAGTCGAAGCGATTAACAAAGACGGACTCGTTGGCAATGCAAGTGCCCCCGTCCTGTTTACAACAGTCGAAGCTTCTATACCTGGAAAACCAACCAACTTGGTGATATCCAAGACCACGGGAGGCGCATTGTATATGTTGATGAACGATCCACTGGATGTCGGTGGCTCCCCCATCTTGACATACGCTTTGCTCATGACATCAGCGCAGTATCCAACTATCCTCCGGCAAGTCTATCAAGGCCCAAGTCCACATTTTAATGCAACACACTTGACTTTTTCTACGACTTACAGGCTGCAGTATAAAGTGACGAACGGCGTGGTGCGTTTCCCGTGATGATATTCTAACATTTTTATCCATTGGTCCGCAACTAATGCCTATTTTATTGTAATTACTAGGGTACAAGTGAGTTGAGCGATGTGGTTATTACAACCACCAATTATTTATCGATTCCAGATGAAGCCCAGCATATTGTCGCGCTTTCTCGGACAGGAGGATCTGTCACCCTTTCCTGGACACCCCCATTCGATTTTGGTGGAGCGGATATTACCGCATATGATGTATCGTTTTTCCTTGGTACTCCTATCAGGTCTCAGTTCCGACAAAGAGTGTCGGGCATCAATCCAAATGCAACCTCAGTAACTGCAAAAGTGGTGGGGCTACTGGCGAATTCGAACTACGGATTTTCAGTAGCTGGCGTGAACGATGTTAGTGTTTGTGAAGATCCCTCCGTCATCCTAACTCGCACGATCGTTTACAGCTCTACGGATCCGTTGGTCACTTTACCGGACACACCACGCGGCCTAACTATCGCTCAAAGTACATCTGGAATGCAAATCATGCAGTGGTCCGCTAGCGAAGACACCGGGGGCAGCTATTTCGTTGCTTACATTCTGTATTCGAACGTCGGTGAAATTTTATATAACGGTACGAATACGACTTTCGCGCGTGGGTCACTGACTAAAAACACACGATACGGCTACGCAGTCTCCGCCTGGAACACTGTAGGAACCAGTGACCAGAGCAATCTTGTATTTGCAACAACCAGTGCAGCGATTGTTACTCCAAGCCAACCACTTGGGTTAACTCAGACAAATAGCACTGGAGGTTCGATTGGACTCAGTTGGCGAATGCCTTTGGACAGTGGAGGAGACAAACTAACAGGGTACAAGCTCTACCGTAACACAATTTGGAGAGCAGATATTGCTGCTGATGGATCTATCTTGTCTTTCCTAGACGACCAAGGCCTCGTTGCAGATCAACAATACGTGTATGTTGTTCACGCAACCAATTCGATTGGATTGGGAGCCATGAGTGACAAACTAACTGCAAGTACGTCATCCGCAACCGTTCCAAGTCCACCAAGCACTATTACCGCAACAGCAATGGGCGGTAATCTTACGGCAACTTGGGCTCCAGCGTCAAATACTGGCGGAATTCCCTTGACGTTCTTTCACATCCAGGTGCTAATCGATTCAAGTGTTGCGTTCGAAACTACCTGTACGAGCACACTACTGTCATACACTGTGTATGGTGTTAGAGCAGGCACAATTTATATCGTTCGTGTTACCTCTAAGAACCAAATGGGAGAAAGCTTGCCCATAACTCAAAACGTGACAAGCGAAGCCGCGCTTTCTCCTACAGCACCACATGCTCCAGAACAATATCTCGATTCGGCAACATTAGTACCTTGGACAATACGGTTGAAACTCTACCTTCCGATTGATGACGGTGGAGCACCAATTTCTCAGCTATTCGTGTACCAAAACGGCACAAAAGTTGCTTCGACTTCGGTTGATGCCTCCTATCAAGCAGCACTGGGAAACCCAACGACGCGATTTACGCTATTTGATGTAGGTCCTTTGCACGCTGGGACAGTTTACTATTTTGCAGTCTCCGCCGTCTCTTCGGTGGATACGATCGGAGAGGGTACACGCAGCAGTACAACTCAAGTGCTGACAAATCCTGCAACACTTCCGTCTGTACCGCTCAACTTTGCGGTGGGACTTCGGACATCTTTTTCAGTTTTCTTAAAGTGGGATGGACCGATTGACACGGGTGGGGACGATGTCTTCTACGAGATATCGTACATCAACACGAATACTTCAGAAAGTCTTGGGGTGATAACTCTAAGAACCACCACCGTTGAAATACCCAAGTTGATTCCAGGGAATATCTATTTGTTTCAATTGCGCTCTCGAAACTCAGCGGGGTCTAGCGAATGGACAGCGGGCTTAGCTACTCAAACGGATGTGACCCAGCGTGGTATCATCACCTACAATCTTGCGTCGTCAACTGTGTACGAAAACGTCTCGAGTGTGACCGTTGACTTGCTTCGTGTGAATGGTTCTTCGGGCACGGTTACGTGCAGCTACACGGATGGTCTGGGGACGGCTGTATATGGTCAGGATTATTCATTGCCTCCAGAGTCCGAAAGATCTTTTTCGTTTTCTGGAGAACTAACGAAACAGAGCTTTAATGTGACCATTATTAATGACGATAAGTACGAGCCGAATCCTCGAACGGTTATTCTGACTCTCACAGACACTACCGCAGATCGAAGCGAGCCGATTTCGCCTATTACCATCAAAATTTCAATTTTGGATGATGGTGATGCGGGAACAATCGGCTTTGCTGTTAATGCGGTTAGCGTTTTAGAAAACGCTCGCGTATTATCTCTAAGTCTCCAACGCCTGATTGGGAAAAGTTCAGCAACCAGCGTTCGAGTAGTTGTGTACAACGGACTGAACAGTACAACGCAACCCGAAGTTGGTTTCCGACTGCCTTCAGCTTCCATTGACTTTATGGATGGCCAAGTTCAGCGAGATGCATCTATTGTGATTAAGGACGACGACGTCTATGACTTTCCTTACCTGTATTTCTATCTAACCTTGGAAATAACAGCGGGAAAGGCTACCATTGGACAGTATAGTGTGATCCGTGTTGAGGTTCGGGATGATGGTGATCGATCCGCACCAGGCTTGATGAAGGCTCCAATGCTTACTAAGGCTACTGGTGGTATGCTTGCACTAGCCTGGATTCCTCCCGAAAATGTCGGTGGCGAAAATCTTTGGATTACGGGATACAACTTATCGATTCGCGTAGGCAGCTCGTTAAAATGGCTGGTCACACCGACTAACGCGACGACATTACCTTATGGAGGGCTAAACGCCGACACCAAGCACAGTTTCTCAATTTATGCTATAAACGCAATCGGGCCAGGACCCAGCAGCCCAGTTGTTACATTTGCGACGACAAACTTTACTGCTCCAGGCCCACCCGCTCAAATAGACCTGGTTACTCAAACTGGTGGTTTAATCACAGTTGATATTTCGGTACCGATCGATGCGGGAGGATCCCCAATAACAGGGTATTTAATTTACATATCCGAACAAGACGAAGGCTACCAGGTTGGGAATGGGCGAGAAAAATGGTGAATTGCCGGTTCCTGGTCTCACTTATTGCTGTTTGTGTGTGTTTAGCTGGCCTATAATGGTACTGGACAACCGTCACATGTCATGATACCAGTAAGCGTCGGCAAGCCAGATACCAGCTATGCATTCCAAGCACAGGTTCGTTCATAAGTACATCGAGAGGGTAACTTACGAGACTGTATAGCTAACAGCACCAACGGATGAAATGATTGCAGGCTGTTAACTTTGTCGGGGCTGGTGATAGGTCCGATGCATTTAATTTTGTAAGCGGCCCAATTTCACGTCCAGGACCTCCACGGCTCCCATCAACATATTCCGCAACTGGAGGATCAATATCGGTAACCCTCCAACCTCCACTTGATACAGGCAAGTCTGCGTTGGTTTATTCGAAGTTATTATGCATGGCCTGGTGATCAAAATTAAATGTGCATGTGAGCAGGTGGACAGGAGGATATTTCGTACATGATTTATTACCGCGAGCAAGGTTCGGGCACACGGTTCCGGAAGGCTTACTGCAACGCTGAGGATTTAGAGATAACTATTTTTCGATTAGCAGCGAGTACGGTCTACAATTTGGTTGCTGTGTCGGTTCTTGAGGAGGATGCAAGCCTACTCACCATGGGGACGATTAATATCTCGGATTCAAGCATCGTACTGGACGATAACGTGACAAGTGAAATCATGAACAGCGGATTCTTCGAGTTTTGTGTAAGTCCTGATTGCTTTGTTAGTACCATCTGAAAGCTAATTTTTTGGGTATAATTTCTATTAAACGGATGTAGGATTTCATTTTCGAGGTTGACACTACACAGACACAAGTCGGCAACACCATCCAGTACTTGGCATTGTTGAGTACAGGTGATAGCGCACCAGCTTCTATGGGCCTTGACAGTGGAGTTAGTTGCGGAGTATACGTACGAGGCGCGTTTAGCCTATTTTCTGACTTCGCTACGACATCAATTACCAAGCCCGGAGTGCCGCCTGCACCAAAAGAATCCGATTACAGTGATAACACCGGTGGTGCGCTTTTCATCGCCATTTCTTGGCCAGATGATACCGGTAAGTTAATACTCTGGTTCTTCTCAACAACACAATCTCACACAACCTTCGACTCTAATAGGTGGGGTACCTATTACGGGATACGAGTTTTATCTTGATAATCAAACGGTATGTTGTCTGGTGTGTTTTCACTGGATTTGGACTGACATCACGTTTTGGTTAACAGGTGAAAGGAGAATTGATGTACTACAAACACACGACCATGTTTGATCTTTCCCTCACGGTGGAGATTGGTGGATTGAAGCCAAATACAGCTTATAGTTTCTACTACATCCTCATAAACGATGCGTCGGCGTGTGAAAATAAAACTGAAGACGATCCGGAACAATTCATATTTTCGACTGGAGAGGCGTCTCTGCCAAGCATGATTCCACTCATACAATCGATTGGAGCTACTGGTGGCGGGATACATGTGGCAGTAACGCCTCCAACCGACAAAGGGAGTGATGAGGAATTGTACTACCAGATTTACATGGGTGAAAGCAGGGGAACCAATAACTGGAAGCTTGGCTACAATGGTACAGATGTATCATATTGGCAGACAAAGCTCCAGAAAGAGACGAATTATTATTTCATGGCGAGTTGTATGAACGAAGTAGGCTACTCCGAGCAAAACTCGACTATCTTCCAGCTTCAAACCACTCTTATTTCCCCTCCTGGACCTCCAAGTGGTTTAGAGTTCATAAATGCAACAGGGGGTACAGTCAAATTTTCCTGGAAGAACCCGGAAGATGACGGCGGAATTATGATTACCTCCTACTCGGTGCATGCACAAGATACCATTGGCAGCCCAGAGCTAGTTCAGAAAACAGACTCGACAGAGATACTCTTCGGGGGTCTTCTTGCAAACAGAGTGTACAACTTCAAAGTTTTTGCTGAAAATAATCTGGGAACAGGATCGGATCCTGGTCAGAAAAGCTTTTCAACCACTATGGCTACCCTACCATCGCTACCAGGAGATCCCGTTATTAAGAAAATATCCGGAGGTTCGGTGACGTTTGCTATCCAATCCCCTCAAGACACAGGAGGTGTCAGTGTTGACAACCTCGTATGGAATGTGTACGCAAATAGTGTTAAAGTTTCACCGGACGCTGTCCGTCGACGGCCAAGTCCAAGCGCAACTACGGGCTCAACAACTCGTCGGTTAACTTCAACGGATGCGGGAACTAGTATTTACGTTCAGGCAGGAGGATTACTTCCATCTACGGCCTACACATTCACCGTTCAAGTCGCCAATGACGTCGGCGCAAGTGATATGACCAATGGAGCGAAAGATGCAACCTCAGTAGCCACTGTCCCTGGAGCACCAGACCCACCAACAGCCATATTGATTACTGGCGGTTCAATGGAGTTATCATGGACCGATCCGGTTGACTCGGGTGGAGCTCCATTAATTTCGTACAGGCTTAGTGTTAATCAATCAGGAAGTGAAGTGGGAAAATGCGAAGGAATGTTCCTTTCGTGCACTATCGGAAATCTGTTGTCAATAACAGATTACGTGGTAACTCTAGTCGCTTACAATCCCGTCGGCGCGTCTCCACCTAGTGCAGTCACAACGTTCACGACCAAAGTAACGTCGCTTCCTCAGGCACCGCAGGGTGTTCAAGTAGCGGAAGTGTCCAATACGTCTGTCACTATACACTGGGACCCGTGTCTCGATTTCGGTGGTGGCTACGTGGAAACTTACCAGGTGGATATCGTACAAACCCTGAACACCAGTATTGCGTTTTCGGGTAGAGTTCCCGTGGCGCAGCTGAATTACAGCATGGCCAGCTTGACCCCCTCGACGGATTATAGCACTACGGTGGTACGTATTCCATAGTATTTGTTGTTAAACCTAGAAGTGATCTGACTGGGTATTTTTTCAGCGAGCCGTCACTGGAGATAGTCAACTAGGAAATGCTAGTAAAATTGTCTTCTTCAGAACACCTCAGTTTGCCGATCAACCTCGTCCACCTGCAGTTGGCTGCCGTAAGTATTTTACATTGCTTCTACAACATGTACATCCCATACTAAATATTTTCTGCTTGGTGCCAACAGATTCCCGGACTGTCGCGAATGTTTATTGGAAGGCTGAAGATGATGCTATTAGTTATCTACTTTACCGGAACGGCCAGCTTCTGCACGACAACGGAGAAGACGTCACGTTTGAAGATGCTATTACCCTGGGTAAGACGTACTCCTATCAAGTCCGAGTGAGAAGGCTGGATGGGACTTTAAGCGACCCAAGTGAAGCAACGCAATTTTTCGCCTCGACCCCAGTCTCCAGTGGGTTCGATTGTGGCGAAACCGAAGGATATATCCACTGGCACGAATACCGTAACTCAGATCACGAAACCTGGACAATTATCCCCCAAAACCAAGCCGGCATTGTGATCACGGTAAGTTTAAATTTGTTGTGTTGTTGATGTAGCACTTCGGAAGAAGTCTAATACTTTTTTGTCTTGGTTTACACTCTTTAGGCTACTATGTTTTGGCTCGAATGCAATCACGACAGCTTGACTATCAATATTACAACAAATGGTGAAACGAAGCAGCTGTGGAAGGGTGGCTGTCACCGCGATGGAGATTTTGTCGTGTCAACACCTTCTGGTATCGACAACGTAATTCTTGATTTCGTGTCGGATCAAAGCATTACCTATGAAGGAATGGCGCTACACTACGAATCTGTTGATGCATCTGACGCCGTAAAAGATGTAACCGTATCGTGCCCACTTACTTCTAGTGGACTGTGCTCCCTAAATGGTGCTTGTCGAAAGGGGACATGCTCGTGCTTTAGCGGATTTGTGGGGGAAAGCTGCAGTAATGCTGTTATATGCCCTGAAGATGTGACAACATGCACCTTGTCGACGTGCGATCCAATTTGCTTTGAATCCCCGAGCGATGTGATTGTGGTGAGTGTAAATGGAGATGATACCCAAGGAACAGGGCAGCTTATGGACACTTCTGAATCTGGAACCGACCCTAAAGCTGTGCAATCACTCAGACGCGCTCTAGAACTCACGACGCCAAATCAAACGATATTGCTGTACCCAGGCGTCTACCGCGGAGTAGGTAACTGCAGTGTCACGATATCGACTTCTAACATTCTCATTCGTGGGTTGAGAGGGCAAGCGGTAACAATCCTTGACTGCCAAACTTTATGGCGGGGCCTGACTATTAGTGGGGTTTCCGTTCAACTCGTTGGGTTCACGCTACAGAACACTTTAGTAAGCAACAGTAACGGGGCTGCAATTAGTGCTTCCAGTGCTGGCATTCAAATGCAGTCTGTCTACGTTAAGAACGGGACGTCTCTCCAAAATGGCGGGGGAATTTATGCGTATCGCTCAGATTTGAAGCTCATCAGTTCCAAGCTTTCGAACTGCTCTGCTGCCGCGAAAGGAGGCGCAATTTTTATGGATAGTTCGAATCTGACTATTAATCAGTCTATTATCGAGCTTTCGTCAGCAAATCAAGGCGGAGGTTTATATGCCCAAAACAACGTTACGGTTCACGGTGATGAAGTGAGCATCATTTGGAACAATACCGCTGCTTTAAATGGGGGTGGGATCTATGTCTGGGGGACTTTTACAGGAACTATGCTGAACCTGCTCCAAAATACTGCGTCAGTTGGAGCCGGGATGGCTGCCAGTACTGGAAGCTCAATCCTTTCTCAGGTCAACATTACTCAAAATCGTGCAATTAACGATGGAGGAGGTATCGCGTTATTGAACACTGCAAGTTTGATTCTTTACTACTCCCCGATACGAATGAATCATGCCGAGCGCTATGGTGGTGGCGTTTACGTGGGATCAAACGGAACCTTCGAGAATAAAGCTGCTTCAGAAATCTTCAACTGCACAGCAGGTAAGAGGATTGAAAAGGATTTATCTTGTTTTCCGGTTTAAAATGACGAACTGACCAAACGTTTTGTGGAAACTGTGTTTCGATATCAGCCTCTGGTGGAGGGTTCTATAGTGGTGACTGGGCACAACCAACAGTAAATGCACTTAATGTGCTCGCGTCGTCAGCTACGATGACAGGCGGCTGTGCAGCATTTTCTCGCAGTTCAGCAACTTTAAATAATGCTTTGCTTGACGGATGCACTGCTCCTGTGGGAGGAGGGCTATTTGCAGGTACAGGAAGTAACATTTCTGTTCTGCAGGGATCCGTTAGAGCTGGCACAGGAGCACAAGGGGCTGGGATGTATATAAACTCGAGCTGGGTTGTCGGGGCAAATGGTGGGCGTAGATCTATCGTTCAAGATAGTCCAGCTAGTGATGGCGGTGGAGGTGTATTTATTACTGGAAACCAAAGTTCGATCCAATTTTTCGACGTGCTGAATTGCTCAGCTCCGCACGGAGGTGGAATCTTCATACAGAACGCATATTCAGGGACAATGACATCAATAAGTATCTCTGAGAGTAACGCAACCAAATATGGAGGTGGCATCTTCGTACAATCGGCCACATTCAAGGTGACGGATGTTAAGGTGAGCAACAACACTGCAGTTGTTGGGGGTGGCGTGTTCGCTGTCGACGCTAGTCTTTCGGGCTCCATTTCGGTAACGAATAATAACGGCACTCGAGGTGGTGGTTTTGCTTCGTCTGGCACGACTTCGTTGGAAGGAGCAAATATTACTTCAAACACCGCCCAGCAAAGAGGGGGTGGGCTCGCAGTGGAGACTGGGGTGCTGTCTCTGAAAGGTACGAGAATCATATCTTGCTCTGTTGACGATGGCGTTGGTGGGGGTATTTCAGTCACGAACGGAAACGTCAAACATTACGCATTAACCGTTCAGAATTGCTCAGCCATCCGTGGCGGGGGAATATATGCAAATGCTTCAGAGTTCTACCAGTATCCGAGCGCGGAGAGTAGTGGTATGGGTCAATTTGCAGCATCATTGACCCAAAATCGCGCCACCGATTACGGAGGGAGCATTTTTATTGACGGAATGGGAACACAAATTAGCGACGTTGTACTTACCGATAGTAGTGCGTCTTTCGGTGGTGGGCTAGCAGCTCTTGAAGCTCAAGAATGCGTTGTGCTCAATATGGATATATCAACTTCCAAAGCGACATCCGGAGGCGGTTTATTTTTTGGCTCTGGCGCGAATTGTGTTTTACGTAGTTCTCGGGTAGCTAACAACAACGCCACTGAATCTGGAGGCGGTTTGACCGTTCAAGATGCTAAGTTGTATCACTCGAACCTGGATATCACGAATAACGTTGCTCCAAGAGCAGGAGGAGTAAACATCCGAAGTGACTCAGTGATATCGAGTCTTTTATGGTGGGCAGGTCCTGAAACTGATAAATCGCGTATCTATGCCAATATTATCTCTCCGGTGGGTGGCAACGCAGCCAATGTGCTGCTTAAATGTTCCGTCGAGTGTGTTTTATCCGGCACGCAGATTTTTGGAGGGACTCTGTCAATCGGCCAAGGGGCAGGGGTGTTCGTAAGTGGTGGAGGTAGCGCGACCATTTCTAATGTCTTGATCGCTAACAACTCGGCTGTACAAGGCGGTGGTATCGCAATAAGCGAAACAGAATTTACAACGCTGGAAAACGTCTCTTTTGTCGGAAATTTTGCGAGTGACCGCGGAGGCGGATTGTGGGCAGGACAGCCCAATTTGCTTTTCTTTCCAACGGTGAATGTTACACGCTGTGTATTCTATAACAACTCGGCGACGACTTATGGCGGTGGAATGTCACTGTATAAGGTGGTAATGCTTAGTTCAATTTTGTTAGTCGTCGAAAACCACGTTAACGACAGTGACATCGGAAGTGGCGGTGGATTGTACGCTGATGCAGAGTCTGACATCACAGCTGACACGTGGTTGTTTTTGTCAAATGATGCAACGATTGGTGGCGCAATTTGTGGTGTAGCAGCTTCTAAGATAAGTCTTCTCGAGTCTGATCTTACTCGTGATGTAAGGATATTTTTCTCTAAGAGGTGGCAAGAGCTATTTCTCGATCTTGTGGGGTTCACGTATGTGGAAGGACTAGCCAAGTACAGTGTAGGAGTCCAGAGAGGCGGACTCGTCTATTTGTCCAACAAAGACTCAGTCTTAGAGCTGCTGTCTGCTTCTGTGACCTATGGATCGGCAGACGCTGGGGGAGGAATCTACCTCACGGATAGTGCATTTTTGTATAGCGACAACACTGAAATTGGACATAACAGCGCTATTGAGAGAGGGGGTGGTTTGTGCGTATCTAACAGTGCTCAGGCCAGCTTCGATTACGTGGAAGTCATTTTCAGTGGTAAGAAGTACTTAAGTAGCATTACTTTGTCGTCATACACTAATTCCATTTTTCATTGCTGGTATGTAGACTGCAGTACGTCTGGAGGCGGTGTATTTGTAGAGACCTCTGCGGTGGTTACCGCGAGGAACTCCCATATATCGAACAATTTCGCCGATGACTCGGGAGGTGGCATTTATATCGATACTGGGGATCAAAACGTCGTCAACCTGACCGATTGCTATGTCGAGAGTAACATGGCGCATGGCGAAGGATGTGGTATGGAGCTCGCAAAAATACTAAGGAGTCACAACATTATCTTACTTATAGCTTATTTTGTGTGATATTCGGCAGGTGTCTACGTTGGACGAGAGGCGGGCTTCGCTGGCATCAGATCTCACTTTGTAGGGAATGGTGGTGTGACCTCCAGTGGAAAAAACGAAGGCGGCGGGGCAATCTCGACGGTTGATGGTTCTGTGGAACTCACGAATTGCACGCTAGCAAACAATACCGCGCTAGTTGGTGGAGCAATTCATGTTGACCGTGGTGGCTCGGCAGAGGTTACCAACTCGTTGTTCACTGGAAACACCGCGGATGAAATTGGTGGAGCCATTGCTGCAGAGGTAGCGGGGCAGTTCTACGCAACACATCAAACGTCATTTCAAAACAACCAGGCACCTCTGGGTGGGGCAATCTGTGCATCAGGGAAATCCAGCGTCTCCCTAGCTTCTGCGGTTTTTATCCACAACCAAGCCAGCGAAAACGGCGGAGCGCTGTATATCACAGACCAGGCCTCGCTTTCTTCAGCTTTAGGGAGTTTCAGCAGAAACACTGCTGTTTTGGGCGGAGCTATTCACTCAGATCGTCAATCTGTTGTGAATATTTCCGACGACGCATTTGTCGGTAACGCCGCTTCAATGCGCGGCGGTGCACTGTATTATGAATCCATTGAAAACACTACTACCACCGGAATCACTTGCCGGTCAAACGGTGCACCAAGTGGAGGATGTATGTTTTGGATATCAAGCGCTGAAGATCTTGCACCAATTCATCCGTGTATCCAGTGCACGATGATATCGAACGCAGTATACGATATTGCAACAAATACCCGAGATGTTCACGTGATGTGGTGGCCTGAAAATGTGACAAGTGGGGTGGATGTGTTGGAGCCACCTGATGAGGAGTCAATAGAAGTATTGGACGCTCTAAATGATACACTAGAGTCTAAAATGTACGTGTGGCCACGGCTAAAGGCTGTCGATCTCTACGGCCAAATTGAAGGGCTGGACAATCAAACTGAGTGCACCGTAACTGACGGTCTTTGTAGTGAGCGAACCGAGCGGCTATCATTTGCTCCTACCCATCCAATTCGGGCTGAAATTGGAGTTCTCTCGTACCGACAAGCTTCGTTCACAGCAGCCAACAGAACTGTAGAGGAAGGTGTGTACTCCTCAAACGTGACGTGTACCCTGCCAGCGTCGGAACCACGGGCTTTTGTTCAAACTGTAAGGCTATTGCCATGCCGACCTGGATTCTCAGATAAACAAGGGTAAGCTTGTCGAGGTACTTATTAGTGAGCTACATGAACTGACTCGTCTGTACTTGGGTCTGTAGTATTTGCGAGCGCTGTCCAAGAAACACGTACAGGTAGAAGCGATGGACTAGCGTAGTAGCAGTAGATTCGTTCACTAACGCTTCTGTACATGGTGCTATAGTTTGGAAGGCATCGAGTGCTTCGATTGCCCCCCTGGCGCAAAATGTAACGTGACCGTTCGACGGGCTACACAACGGATAGGAGAGGAGCTTGGGACCGTATCACCTCGTACAGAAGAAGGGTATTATCTGTTTTCAGCCCCTGCTTCGAAACAAACGACCAGTTGTCTAAAGCCCACCCAGTGGAAGAAAGATGACCCATGCAAGCCACTTGCCCACGAAAACCCAGCGGCAAATGTGTCAGAAGTGATCTACAACTGCTCCAACTTGAATGATTTTAATGTGTATTGGCCAGCAGAGCGGCTTTTTTCCTGCCTCTCGGGAAAATCGTTCTACACGTGCGATGTGAGTCACAGCTGCCTGCTTCAATTGACGTAGTCGTTGAACGATGCTTTCTAATGCAGTGCATGATGCTCTGGTGTCTCTACTTTAGATTTCAAGTGCATGCGAAGCTGACGTTTCGCTCCAAACCCTCACATTAGCATCGAGTGTGAACAATGCATCATGTGCTAGCGGCTATGACCTCGCTATTTGCTCAGTGTGTGCCAAAGGTTTCAAGCGAGCTCAGGATAATTCGTGTCTGCGTAAGTGTACATTCATAGTGTAACGAGAGTACACCGAGCAGCTTACTTACAAATGTACCGTGCTGCAGCGTGCGAGAAGGCAAATGAAGAGGTTCGGGCATCCGTTCGATGGCAGAACTTTGTCATCCCAGTGATGATGGCTATTGCGTTTGTTGCGGGTATCTACGGCGTGCGTGTTTATCTCCGGGATCCTACGGAAATTGGTTTGCTTTCAAAGGCTGAAGCAGATAGGCGACTCAAGCCTCCTAATCCTAAAAAGGGTAATCTTGCATTACGAGCAAGCATGTCGTACCGAAGACATTCGATGGCAGTGATGGGGAGAGTGGACCGAGTCAAAGACAAAATCAAAGGAATATTGAAGAAGTATCAAAATCGAAACGCAAAAATACTGTTCGGCATCGATGTCAGCCCTCCAGCGCGGACGTTCCCTGTTACTCCAAGCAAGTTCAAAATCTTCATCGGATTCTTTCAAATATTTGGCAACTTCCAAAGTTCGTTTGTGGTGAAATGGTCGTCGAACATACAAGATTTCATGAGTTTCTCTCAAAAGTTCAATCTGGTGCGTAGGGCTGCCGCAGGACGGGTCCAAAGAACCAAGGCTGATATTGTTTTTTTTTGTATGGACGTGATCTCTAGGACTTGGTGGCTATTGCCGGTATTGATTGCGTAGTCACGAAAACATTTTACTTCGATTTCACGTAGGTACTTCTCTACTGTTTCCCCTATCGTTACCCAGACTGATATTCTATGTGTTCCTGCGCAACAGAGTGACCGTGTGCCTGGTTGTAATTACACTTACCGTGATTACCGCTTACTTCTATGCTGGAATGCGAAGCTACCGAACGAAGCTGCAGTTAATCCCACGAAATTGCTTGCGTTGCGGACTTCCAGTTTTTGAGGGCGAAGTCATACGCAACGACGATGAAAGCTTCAACCCACTCCTATTGCTTCAAAGCTGGTGGCGTACGCACAACTTTTATAAGCATACTACATTGGCTAGTGCCGAGGAAAAAACGAAGGGGGTTTCAGAGAACGATAGTACTGTTGCTCTATCGACCCTGAAGGAGTCTCGCTCACTGAAGCGCAAGTTTGGAATGTCCCAAGTTCGCACCCCGTACCTCGGTTTGTTCCGCTCAGAGCATGCAAAGTGTCCCGTGAAGCGCCATGTGCTTTCTGGTGCCATGCTTGATCGCACCATTCGCAGTAATCTTCGAGTGTGGCAAGCTCGCGTGAAACTACGCATGAACTATCTTACGTACCGCAACAAATGCCTAAAACTGTCCTGCTGGATGGCATTGTTCCTGTACCCTTCTGTCTCGAAGACGATATTGGCAGTCTACAACTGCCAGGAAGTTGGTGACACGTATTACCTCGTGGCCGATCGTCGTCTGGTGTGCTACAACGGGGAGTGGGCCTTGTTTGGTATAATCGCAACTATCGGCGTCGTTGTGTGGGTTGTGGGTATTCCGTTCTTCTTTGGTCTACTTATTTGGCTGGCTCAAGACCGAGGTGTTGCTGCACGGCTGAGACTACTAAAGAAACCACAAATGCGCGTCCAGAGGCAGAAGTGGCTCAAAGAGGTAGAAGAACAGCAAATTGCGGATGGCCGATTTGTTCGAGATATGGACAATAATGAGGTCCAAGACGAGGAGCTGGCGAAGTATATGAAACGAAAGAACTTGACGGTAACGAGCACGGATCCTGCCATGTATGAGCAAAATGCATAAGACTCACGGGATGATTTGTACTCTATGATAGGACTCCACTGTCCAAGCGCGACTGGGATTTATCTACGCTGAATGTAAGTCGTAATTATGATTGTCTGTGCTCAGAGCGGAAGCGTTTTTGCTGATTGCATCCGACTGTTTTTCTTTCTTACAGATTCGAACGATTATTGGTGGTTTGAAGTCGTGGATCTTTCAAGAAAGCTCTTCTTAAGTGGCGTGATCGTATTCGTCGAGAATGGAAGTGTGGAACAGGTGCTGCTTGCGCTCGCTGTCTGGTGAGTGTGTAATTACTTTATTACTATAGTACGTTGGTAAGGTTTAAGCTAACGTGCTGATTGATCAGCCTCGTGACAATGTGGTTCCTGCTGTATTTCCAGCCATACGAAGGCTACTCCGATAACCTGATCGCAAGTATCACCCAGCTCCAGCTTTTTTTCACGTTGTGGCTTGGAGTCATGATTACCCTCAACAATCTCAACACGGAGTCACTTATCAACGTGAACTTGTTGAGCATCGTGCTTGTCGGCACGTGCATTGCCGTCACTGCGTTCGGCCTGAGCATGATTGTTGGGGAAGGTCTCACTGAGTCACGACGAATTTATACCGAAACGGTGGCACAGCGCAAAAAACAATTGAAAGGAGAAATTCGTAAACGGTGGTTCAAGGCGTTTAATTACGCGGCGTACGAGGCACAAATGCTTCGCTACGACAGTCGGTTCAATTTTCCCGATTTCAGCGTGCCTGCGAAGCTGGAAGCTCTTCGTCGTGCGAAACTCATAGACGAAGGGGATCCTGAATTTGCCAGCATCATGCCCAAAATTGAAGAAGATGTGGAAGTGTCGTCGCTAGATCTACGGCTCCCAGAAACGAACACGCGAATTCAAGACGAAGACGAAGACAACAATGACATAATCCTTGGCAAGAAAGAGGAGACAGACGTGGACGCTGCACCAGGAACACTTCGATTTAGAGGTCAACGGCAAGCCTAATACAACAGGGTTCTGCAGATTACGTCGAATCCATGTATAAACTTGTACTTCGAAGTTCCTGAATATATGTGCATGATTATCTTGAGTCTACAACGTTGAGACTTCGCCAAGTAGCATCCTTCTGCATGGCAGAAGCCATTCACCGCCGCGAGTTCGGCTGATTAGACGAAGGTCCGTCGCCCATGCCGTAATTGCAGATCTGGCACTCCTGTGTTCTCCAGTGATACGCCCCATTGATGACGTCGAAGCCGACAGCAAACTCGGCGCAGTACCGGTCGTACAATGCTTCCCACTCGCCGAACGTTACGATTTCGTACTGACGCGCGGGGCTCGAACCGATACTATAAAGCCAACATCAAAACAACAAGCTAAAGTGAGTCCATGCGTACCAAGCACGTCCATAAGTTCTACCAGTCAGCACTTACGCTTGCGTGGCCCTGAGCGATTGGTCCAGCGAGAACCCCGACAGGAACATAGAGATATACGGCGGCACAATCGTCTTCTGATGTGACAAGCACACCAACTCTGCATTCAGCACCGGGCCGGGAGAGTCATCTCCTTGACTGCGCACAAACTTCCTCCACTTGTTCAGCCACTTCTTGGGCACCAAAAAGTACGTGGCATACTTGCTGCGGCCGTTCACCGACAAGTGCGGCGCCAGTTGCTGCTGCCTGCTGCCCGCTGTGTCCACAGGCGAGAAGAGCCCCTTAGGGTACCCGTTCTTCCTCTGCAGCAGCTCCAGCATCACCTCGGAGCCAGCGATCTCGCCATCGAACCTGGCCCTCTTCCTCTCCTCCGCCTCCAGCTCTCTGGCCTCCTGCTCCAGCACGCACGTCGTGCAGTCGCAGCACGACCGGAGTGTGAACCCTCTCAGCTCCGGCGCGTACACTGCTATCTCCCTGAACACGTCCCCACTGACGATGGCGCGACGGCTTCGGCCTACGCACTGCGATGCCGGCAGCAGCGCGTCGTGCGCGCACACGATCATGGCGCCCGCCTCCCGGAGCGACGAATTGGCTGCGATTTTGAGCTTCTCTACCCCCACGACGTCCCTCTTTTTAG